>CABHPP010143401.1:0-48185 GCA_902168425.1 Peromyscus attwateri
GGAGGATGGTGAGTTTGAAGCCAGCCTGGCCTACATGCATAGTGAAGTATTATCTTTTAATATATGGTGCAGAGGAGCCCTAGGACTTGTAAATACAATATTAAAACAACTTTCTCCCTTCTGCATGAATTCAAGTTCATCCATCCAGGAAAGCAAGCAAATATGGTGTTTCCCCAAGGCCAACTTTCGGGTATGCAAGCACCAAGGGACATCTTCAAGTTCTTAATGAAGCATGCTGTGTAAGCATTTCCTGTGATCATGTTTCTGACTCCATGCACATTTTCCGTCCTTAGGGTGCATGGGGAACAAAAGGGAAGTGTTTCTTTCGGGAGCTAGAGTCACTTCCAAGGCACTTAACAAGCACCCTTTTACCTGGTGGTCACCGTTATGCAGCACCACCCACCTGGTCTTGGTCTTGGATGTTAAGTCCTGCCCCCCCACAGAGAGATTCCTTTGATACCAATTTTCCTGGAAATGCTTTTTTTTCCTTCCTTTCTTCCTTCCTTCCTTCCTTCCTTCCTTCCTCCCTTCCTTCTTTCCTTCCTTCCTTCTTCCCCTCATTCCTTTCCTCCTCTTTCTCCTTCCCCTTCCTCCCTCTTCTTTTTGCTCTCTGTCTCTCTTATCTCTGTCACAGTTTTGTTTCTGTCTGTCTCTGCCTTTCTGTCTTTCTCTCCCTCCCCCCTCCCCCTGTTGTTAGCTCTCCCTGCCCATCTTCTCTACAGCCTTTAAGAGGGAGGAGGTGTGTGTGTGTTTGTGTGTGTGTGTGTGTGTGTGTGTGTGTGTGTGTGTGTGTGTTCGCGCGTGCGCGCACGGTAGCACATGATTGAACCTTTTGCTACCATCCCTGAGCAGACAAGCTGAGGCTGTGTGTCTCCGCACCAGACCCAGAATGTTTTCCACTTTGTGGATGTCAGCACCTGTTCCCTTAGGGAACTGTGCTACCATCGTGTCCACTTTATTGGAAGGATCTCATAATGAAAGGACCAGTGGTATTCCACACGTGGACTACGTTAAAATGGTAGATGTGGAGGCAGCGCTGCTTCGTGGCACAAAGCCTAGGCTGCTTGGTTTGAACCATGGTGTTCTTATCCAAGGTTCTGCAGTCTCTGTTCTCTTTATATGACTGCATGGAAAGATGTGGGGAGCTCAGAGGCCTGCAGCTGAATCCTTCCCAGGCTTAGCTCAGAGCCTGACACCCTTGAAGGGACAGCCAGGACACAGGTGCCTGGCCTGATGGTATCTGTCCCACCCAAATATAAGTGACCCTCAACCCACTCTGGGATTAGATAAAGCCATTTTTAAGGTGCAAATATCACTAGCCAAAAAAATGCAACTTAATACCGCTAACCTAGGGAAACATCCTCGCTTAACAACACAAATATGGTATAACATCAATGGTTCCCCTGGCTCCATTCCACTGCCCAGAACTGCAAAGAGTAAGTACCACGGGGCATATCACCAAATGAAGGAAAAGCTCACTATTAAAACACAATAAACTGGGCAGTCTTGGAGACTGTTGTGTAGACTGGTCTAGCCTGGAACTCACAGATATCTGAAGCTAGGACTCTAGAAAGTGTGGCACATGCAGAGGCAGGTGGATCTCTATGAGTTTGAGGCCAGCCTGGCCTACAGAGCTAGTTCCAGGACAGCCAGGTCTACACTGAGAAACCCTGTCTCAAAAAACCAAACCAAACAAAAAACAAAACCAACCAAGAAGCCATGTCCACTCTGCTCTCTCAGTGCTGAGACCCCATCTGGCTTGAACCTGTGCAGGCCCGTGCACGCTGCCACAGCCTCTGTGAGTTCATGTGTGCATCCGTCCATCCTGTTGTGTCTGGAAGACACTGTTTCCTCGGAGCCAATCACCACCTCTAGCTCTTGAAATCTCTTGGATTTTTCTTCCACATAGATTCCTCGAGCCTTGAGCGGAGGGCTTTGATGGAGACATCCAACTCAGGACTGAGCGATCCAAAGTCTCTCACTCTCTGCACATTGTCCAGGTGCATGTCTCGTGTTAACTCCCATCTACTGCAAGAAGAAGCTTCTCTGATGAGGGCTGAGTGAGGAGTGATCTATAGGTATAGCAAAATGACATACACCTATATGTCATCAGGAGTCATTTTACTACTATGCTCCGTTAGCAGAATAACAGTAGTGGATTTAGAGGAGTTGGGGGGGGGGAGAAACATGATCAAAACATATTTTTATGAAAAATAAAAATAAAAAGTGAAAAGGGTTGTGGAAGGTATACAGGAAGGTTTAGAGGAAGGAAAGAGTTGGAGGAAATTATGTACTTATATTATAATCTCAAAAAAGTCAAAGAAATAAACAAAATATATAACAGTAAAAAGAAAACCCAAGATCTTCAGTTGAATCATCATGCATTGGTAACCATCTGCACAGACCAGGATGGACCTTGGAAAATATTCTGCAAGATCAGACCCCCTCTGAGCTTAAAAAAAAATTGTTAATGTAAAAACTGAAGCAAAAATGGTACTACGGTGGGGTGAGCCTTCTGTCTGAGCAGAGGCTCCTTAGTGGAGGCTCCTTAGAGAGGTTGCAGGGAGGCGGTGGTGTGTCCAAGAGCTGACGATCAGACACCGAGGCCATCAGTTGATGCTTCCTGGGTTCTCATGGCTCTATGTTGACCATGTTCTGCTGCTGCCTTTGGGGGAGCAGTGGGAAGGCTGTTGGTGGGGCTTACACTTCTCCATGGCTCCCATCATGCTCCGCGAGCCCAGGTTGCAGTCTGTAGAGAGCTCTTCGGGCTGCAGAGGTGAAGCTGATGTCCACAGGGTGGGAAGGAAGAACTCGGGTTGTCATTAGGACTCCACTGTCAGCAAATGCCAGGCATGGTATGAAGGTGAAACAGATGTGTTGGTCTATCATCGGGCACCGCACAGAGGTGAGAAGATGTGTTGGTCTATCTCCCAGAACAAACCTCTCTGGAAGTCCTTGTCCAAAACGAGATAGAGGCTGTTGCCATGCTTGTGGAGCTGGGTGCTGGGAAAGAACTATGGGGGCCAGCACTACGGCTCAGTGAGGGAAGGTGCCTGCTACAAAGCCTGACAACCGTGTTTGATCCCTGGAACTCACAGGTGGAAGGAGAGAACCGACTCCTGAAACATGTCTTCACTCAACCCATCTCAAATACATAAATGGAATTTAACATCCTTTTAAAGAAAAACAGAGGGTGCTGCAGTTTGATTGTTGTGCCCATGCCCCTAGATTTCCCACATGGAATCTGACCTCCAGTGTGATGCCGTCAGGATGCAGGGCCAAGGGGAGGAGATTAGGTCTTGAGGGCTGAATCATAGATAAGATGAATGCTTTCGTGAAGGGGACTCCAGAGAGCTGTCATGTCCTTTCTGCCTTAGTAAGAATTTCAAGTTCGGGCTGGAGAGATGGCTCAGTGGTTAAGAGCACTGGTTCTTCTTCCAGAGGTCCTGAGTTCAATTCCCAGCAACCACATGGTGGCTCACAACCATCCGTAATGAGATCTGGTGCCCTCTTCTGGCCTGCAAGCATGCATATAGGCAGAACACTGTATACATAATAAATAAATAAATCTTTAAAAAAAAAAAAAAAAAAAGAATTTCAAGTTCGAAACCCGTATTTATGGGGGCTGGGAGGAGGCTCAGTGAGTAAAGAGCTTCCTTCGAAAGCATGAGGACCTGAGTTCCAATTCCCGAACCCACATACAAAGGCCCAGCATGGTCGCACACACCTGCAAACTCGGCACCAGGAATGAAGAGCCAGGGAGATCCCTGGAGCAGACTGGCCAGCCTGTCTAGACTAATTTGTGGGCTCCAGGCCAATAAGAACTGTCGCAAAGAAGGTGGACGGCATTCTAATGATAATATCTGAGGTTGTCCTCTGACCTCACTATACACAGACACACATGTCCAAATATAACTATACACATATACATATGCTTGCATGTGCACACAGGCCTGTAGGTAGCAAAAACAAAACAAAAAACCCCACATCTCCAGATTGAGTGTGGCTTCCCTAAGCCTCTAGTTTGCGATTTCTAGAAAGGTCTAGAATAATTTTGCTACCAAAAGGAATATTGCTGATGTCAGCAACTCTGGAAATGCTGCGTGCCCTCATACAACCCTGCCCAGCCTGTGGATGGAGTGGGCTACCATAGGACCCAGCATTTCAGAACCACCTCCAGCTGTGTTAGCCAGTACATCATAGCAAGGGACTCAGTTCTTGCTTTTGGCTTTGTTTCCTAACGAAGACTAAATGAACACTGACTTTCTTCCCAACAAATCCTTCTTTTGGTAAGAAGCAATATAAAGATAACACTGTAGAAAGGCTCTTGAGGAGACAGTGAAGAAGCAGCTTCTTAGGGTGGCACAGTGGGAGAAGGAACGGGAAGATGGCGGTGGGTGACCTGGAGGCCAGCTCACCCCAACTCATGCCTTCCGTTCATCTTCATGGCACCTAACATTGGTTTCTATCGCACCAGCCGTCCCAAATTACCAGTACTTAGGAAAGGTGATTGTGCCTCAAGGGAGTGACCAGTTGAGACAAGGGAATAGTGACTATTGTAACAATTTAAGGGAGCAAAGATTGATCCTGGCCCATGGTTTCAGCCCATCCTCTGCTCTGGTGACTCTAGGTCCAAAGTGAGGCAGAGCACACAGCTGGAGGAAGTGTGCAACAGAGGCCGCTCAGTTCATGCAGACAGGAAGCAACAATGTCAGCCCACCATGAATCCATGAATGGATAAACCCACTGATTCCATCAAATCCTCCAGGGAGCCCATTAGCTGTCAATCAAGCCCTGGATAAAGAAGGCTTGAGTTTGTGTATGGGGGTGTGGGGGGGCATTTCCTATTCAAACCATAACACCCTTCTGCATCCAACTGTTCAACCCCTGGTTAATTTGGGGGAGGTTCTGGGAGAAGTCAGCCTTGCACACCCTCTGAGAGAACCATTACCCCCCACACACACACAGACTGCAGCCACGGGTTCGGGAAGCCTGGAAACCTCTGTGCCAATTGGCTTCCGACTGCTGGGACTGGGCAAATAGCGGACAGTGTACCTAGTTTTCGTGTCTACTTCCAACTTGGAAACAGCTGGAGAAATGTGCCCCTTCCCAGCACAGGATCCTTGCTTCCCACTACCACAGGGGTAGCTTCCCTCGCTGCCTCCAGCTACCCCTGCCAACAGCTTTCAGTCAAGGCAGCCTTGAGCTGTATGTTTTTCCCACCAATGGCTTTCCCGATACCCTGCTTCCTGCCTTTGAGTTCAGCCAAACTCAAGGGACAGTGGCCAACTGACTTTCTGCGGGGAACCTCAAGTGAATAAATACCCTTCGCTTCTCGTCTGTTTTGTTTTTGTTTGTTTGTTTGTTTGTTTGTTTGTTTTGTTGTTGTTAGTTTATTTCCAGCTCTCACAGGAGCACAGACAATTGGATTGGGAGCCCCAGGCAGACAACAATGGCCAATGTGGTTGACTGAAAGTCGCCCTCATTCCATGCATGAACGCTCCAGAACAGTGCTGGAGAAGAACAAGACTCCCAAGTGATGCCTGAGCCCTACTCTGTTCCAGAAGAAAGGTAAAGAGGCCCAAGGCATGTCTGAAATCATTATGTTTTGACTTAAAAAAAAAAAATCTCATTAGCCCCTGGGACAATGGGACTATTGTCTGGTGATAGACAAAAGAAAGTTCTGGAAACTTGGCAAGATGCAGCTGAGCCACCTGAATGCCTGGGCACAGATTTCTACAGGCTGATGCCCAGCAGTGGAGAGGTCAGAGCCAAAAGCCATCTGTGGGTGGCAGCCACCAGCTGGACACCAAGTTGCCAAACCACCGTCTTGCCAGAGAGTCTCAGATGTTTGTTAACAGGCTATGGCTGCACCAGGGGTCAAATCTGTGATCTGTGGTGATAATTCAGATTCAGCTCACGTTAGTCACCAGGCCAACCTTACACTCAGTGAGGAGATGTGCTTTGAGAGGGGGACAGTCCTTCCTTTCTACTATGAAAACATCGGTGTCACACACGGAAGCTGAAAACCCATTTTACCTGTATTTTGCCTAGAGACACTATTAGATAGGAGTCAGGGGAGTGGAACTCGGATACTTATTAAAAAGAGCAATTAGGGTAGTTCTGAATTTGTTCTTGGCTCCCTCTCCCACTAGTTTCTGATATTTTAAAAACTTGAGAAGAATTCGGGTCTCTCTCCAGACACGACTCCACAAAGTCGGTCTCCTCAAAGCTTGGCAAAGGCATGGGGAAGGTGAGGGAGACGTGCGGAGCCTCCCTCCCAGGCTTGGCACCAACCCAGAGACTAGGAAGAGAAGGTGTTAAATTATCTTTGTTCTGCTTTAAGAATGCCTGCCAATTACTTGAACCAAGGTCCCGATTCCGCTCCTGTTAATTAGGCTGACATCGCAGAATTCACTAGAAGAAAAGCAGTCTGGAAATCGGCTCTCTTGTCTTGATGGCTTCTGTGTCGGCACGTGACCAGCAGTTACCATGGTGACTATCAGTCGCTAGTGGATTGTCCACAAGTTGAACTTGCATCTGACAAGTCAAATTTGTCAGTTTGGGGGAAAGTGAAAAAGGTTTAGGTTTTTTTGGGTTTTTTTTTTTTTTTTTTTGAAGTGTTTTTTTTTTCCCTTTTCCCTTGAGTCTCAGAATCACCGTTCTCCACTTTTCAGCTAGGCAGACTTTCCCCATGCCGCTGTCCTGAGGTGCTCTTATCCCCTCCTGTGATCTGTGGCATCTGCAAGAAATATGCTCGCCAGCACCAATGGCCTCCCGTCAGAATTTGAGGATAAAATAATACACGCTGTGATTCAACCACAGACATGATAATGGGGTGCCCATCAGCTTCCCTTCTTCTGATGAGAAAAAACTAGCAGATTCTGTGCTTTTCTCTAAACACGATTTAATTTCCTTCTTTGTCATGGACTGTACTCGTGATGGGGGAGGGGCCTGCAAGGCTGCACTTTGTACCTTCACAGGTAGACTCTCACGGCTGGGGGTTTATCAGGTTGAAAATGAAAAGAGCATTTAATAATGAGGACTCCATGCAGCCGACTGTTGCGGGAAGGTGGGGTTGGGAAACCCTGAGAGGGACAGGAAGGCTGTGTGTGATCTTTCAGCTGAAGGAGATCTGAATCCATCCATGGCTTGGTGCTTGGGTAGAGCTATTCTTACTAAGTAGATGTCTTTCCTCTAAGAAGGAGTTACTAAGCCTGGAGGTGGTGGCACACACCTTTAATCCCAGTATTTGGTGGGGGGGTGGGGGGGCAGAGGCAGGCGGATCTCCGTTAGTTTGAGGCCAGCCTGGGCTACAGAGTGAGTTCCAGGAAAGGCGCAAAGCTACACAGAAACAAAACAAAACAAAACAAAACAAAACAAAACAAAACAAAAGGAGTTACTGTGAATCTTAAGTGCCCCCAAAGGTAGGTGGGGTGGGGACCCTCTCTCTCTGGCTCAGGTCAGGAACCTTGGACTTGTCCCCACACTAATGGCCTTGGCTGGAGCTAGCCTGCCTCTCTCCACTGAAATCAAGATGCAAACTCTTCTGGGTTGTTAGGGTCTGTTGAATTCGTAGGATAAGAACCATGTTTCAGACCCCAGATTCAGGCAGGTCCATCTCAAGTGGACAGCTGTGTATGGAAACAACATCTGATAGCCAGTCTCATCTGTGCTGAGAAAGCACTCAGCTGCCTGCAGGGAGCCCGTCACAGAAGCACTCAGTCTCTCAACACCCATCATTTTGCCTGGACATGAGTTTACAGAGGTGACACTGGGATCCGAAAGCACAAGTCAGGTCCCCCACACATGTGCAGAGTACCTTGGGTCTGAGCCAGGCTTAGGCCCAAGGAGTAGACATGCTTGGGAAAGGTGCCTGGGGTGGGCCGTGATGACTGGAGCCTCCCGGTTTCATTAATCTACAGAGCACAGCCAGAGCCTCGGTGGCCACAGCCTTTGGTCCCCCGTCAGCTCAGTGACTGGGGCTGGTGGAAACACAGAAGAACCCTCCCAAGTCCAGCTTGACAATCATCTTCTTCTTGCCCAGCTGTGAAGCAGCGGCAATTCCAAGGCCACTGACTTTGCTGGACACAAACCGGGAGATGGCTCCATGCTGGAGAGAAGGCAGAGGCACAGCCTCCGGGATCCCCATCCTATGTCACAGGAACAAAGAGAAACCATTTCTGAAACCAACGCTGTTTGAGGGTCCAATCTGTAAAAGGAAGTTTGTGTCAAAACAGCCCAAAGCCCTAAGTGATGCCACCGTCATGTTCAGAGAGAGGCCCAGCAGTAAGACCATCCAAATGTCAACGGCTCACACCACTGGAGCAAGCTTTAAGCACAGTGCCCCACTATCAGGCTGTAATTTTATGTTCTCATGTGCTGCCAGGCACCTGTCTAGAAACCTGGCACTCCCCCTCACATCTCTTTGTGAACAGGAATATAGACCAGGAGCCTGGACCAGGAAACAGGCAGAGAAACTGGAATGCTTAGGCCCAGTGCAACAGAGGGTCGTGGTGATCTTGGCAGAGTTAGTGTTCAGCAACCATCTTGTCCACCAGAGATGCAGAGGCAGCTGTGGGCGAGGGCTGAGACCCGGCATCCCCCTGGCCAAGAGTGTAGATGGAAGACGGTGTGTCCTCTGGAAGCAGTAGTGACAACTGGCCGACTCCTTCCCCTGCAGATCACACATAGACTGTGGCGGGTTCCCGACTAGGGGCCGGTTGTTGGCAGGTTAGGGTCAGTCAGTCTACGTAGACCCGCTTTACCAAGCCTCACATCCTCTGGCTGCTCCATCATTCCCGCTGAGTACCAGACAAACGCAGAGGCCTGAGGTCACCTGAGGGGCCACTGGGTCCTCCAAGGACCTGGCACATCTCCACCAGGCCCAAGTCCAGATCAAGAGAGGTTTGACTCAAGCGTCCTCAAAGAGAATGAGACAGGCCCTTTGTGGCCAGCGTTGTCACCTCCCTGCTTAAGGGAAGGTGGCATGCAAAGGTCCCCAGAAAAATGCCAGTCAGCCGATCCTCAGCCTACAATGAAGGGAAATATGGATGGGGATAAAACACAAGGTCTGAGCCAAACAGCTGAGGCTGCCTTCCCAGCTTATGTGAGGCTCCCTGGACTATTTCCTCGGCTGTGAAGCTGTGAAATAGCATCAATATAGTGTGTTAATCACTGAGGTCAGCTAAGAATTGAGTGAGACGTGTGTGTGTGTGTGTGTGTGTGTGTGTGTGTGTGTGTGTGTGTACATGTGTGTGTATGGGTGCCCCTCCATATTCATCATGGATGATTTGTTTCAGAACCCTCCTGTAGGTACCTGCACCCACAGATGTCCAGCTCTCCTGAATAAAACAATAGATTGTGTGCACACAGTCTATAACATCTTCCTGTATGCTTCAAATCATCTCTAAGTCATTGATAACACCTTAAACTGCATTTTAAAGAGGATGCTGATGTAAAAAAAAAAAAAGTCTGTATATGTTTAACACATACACACACTGAATTAAAAATATTTTCAAGGGGGTTGGTGAGAAGGCTCAGTGGTTAAGAGTGTACACTGCTCTTGTAGAGGACCCAAGTTTGGTTCCTAGCACCCGTGTTTGGCAGCTCACAACTGCCTGTGACTTCAGCTCTAGGGGACACTGCTGCCTTTGGCCATCTCCAGCCAGTCAGGCATCCTGTACTCACACGCACATACCAACATAGAGATAGACACACACCCATACATACAACTAAAAAATAAAATAAATGAAGAGTTTTATTTTTAATTCATGGTTGGTTAACTCCACTGATGAAGAATCTGTGGCGATGCAAGATTGACTATATATGTATATTTTTATATAAAACTATGCACACTTATGTGAATACATGAAATTGCATAGTATAAAGTACATAGATTAACTTACAGGTCTAAAATATAAATGAGATTTTAACATGCTCTAAACGTAGATGAGATTGTGAGTACATACATTCAGAGTCCTCACTTGGAGCAATGTTGGACACACAGTAAAGTTCTCGGAAATGATGCTGTTGGTCTGTTCCTCTCCCCACTCTTCTTTCTCTTCCTCCCCAACAGGCCACCCAGCATCTAGCCTCCTTCTTGCCGTGGGACACCAATTCTCCAGGAGAGCAAGCATCCATTAAGAGACTGTTTCCAGTGTTCCCTGGGGAAGTGGAGGGGCATGGTGTAACACTGTGGTCAGAATGATGGATAGGAACTGAAGAATGTTCTAGAAGGCGACATAAGGAAGCCCACTCAACCAGGAGTGTAAGACTCCCTCAGTCTAGACGTACATAAAAGAAAAGACACACACGTCCCTGGTGTTGCTGAGGCCCACCATTTCTCGTTGAGTATTTTAAGACATTGACACTGATGTGGGCTTGGGAGGTTGGGGTAGACTCCTAGGGAAAAGATGAAGACTCAGCCAGGCGGTGGTGGCGCACACCTTTAATCCCAGCACCCGGGAGGCAGAGGCAGGAGGATCTCTGTGAGTTCGAGGCCAGCCTGGGCTACAGAGTGAGTTCCAGGAAAGGCGCAAAGCTACACAGAGAAACCCTGTCTTGAAAAACCAAAAAGAAAAAAGGAAAAAAAAAAAAGATGAAGACTCAATCCCAAAAGTGTACTAATGTCATAATCAGGAAAAGGAATGGGGTGAGGAGAGGCGGACGGAGGCCACCGGGCGGGAAGGACACAGTACAGCTTTGGAGCAGGCATCCTCCACTGGAGTCTCCATAACTCCAGAATCACAAAAACACCGAGTACAATAGTGACTTCCCGGCTCTAGGGAAATGAGAATGGATTATTTGGATGAGGCAAAGTGTTCAGACAAAGAGGTAGTCACTTAAAGCCAGTCTTTTGAACACTCTTCAGTATGGTCAAGAGAGACCTGAGGCTGGGTAGTGGTGGTGCACACCTTTAATCCCAGCACTCAGGAAGCAGAGACAGGTGGATCTCTGTGAGTTTGAGGCCAGCCAGGTCTACAGAGTGAGTTCCAGGACAGGCTCCAAAGCTACAGAGAAACCCTGTCTCGAAGAAAACAAAAACAAAAACAAAAACAAAAAATAGAAAAAAAAACGAGGACCCTGAGACAGGGGCCCACTGAGCTCCAAGCCGCCTTTGGACACTGAAGTTCTGTGACTTTGTGAGTCTAGTGGGCTAAGTCTGAGGAATTCCCAAACAAATCAGATAGAATGAGTGCACATCCACAGACTGCTGGTTATCGCTCAACTATTCCCTGAGGTGATCATTAGACGGTGGGAGAAAGATCATGTTTGTCCACTGAGAGGAAACAGGAGGAAGCCCCTAAGGCTGTGGTTCTCAACCTTCCTAATGCCGCAACCCTTTAATACGGTTCCTCAGGTTGTGGTGACCCCCAAACAGGAAATTATTTTGTTGCTACTTCATAACTGTAACTTTGCTACTATTGGGAATCATAATGAATGTCTGATATTCGTGATATCTGATATGTGACCCCTGTAGGGGCATGATCCACATGTTGAGAACTGCTGTCCTAAAGCAAGATGGCACTTGAGCTGTCTACTGTAAAATGTGCCCCACATCCATCTCCTCCTACCCCACCCTGGTCCAAGCTGCCATCCTTGCCCTCCAGGAACTGTAGTAATTCTACCCGGTGGGACCCAAGTCCCAAACTGTTACCACACAGTGTTCATCTCAGTGCTGTGGACAGCACCCAGTGTGAAAGCAGCCCCAGGGCCCACAGACACGGGCAAGGAGCAATACAGTGCATCCATACCACAGAGTGTTACCCAGAAGTGAAAAGGAGGAAGTCTGTCACCCGTGGAAACTTCGACAGGCCGGGAAGACAGCGCCGGGTAAAATCAGTCTCAGGACTGATACCACATGGTACTGCTTACATAAAGCATACAAAGTAGATTCTTAGGCAGTAGAATGATGGTTGCCAGGGACTCCAGAGAGGCAAGTGAGAGGTGCTAATGAACGGGCATCATGTTTCCAGACAAGCTCAATGAGATGCTAAGCTCCGGAGGTCTGCTGCACAGCACTGTCTGCCGTGGATGAGGACAGAGCTTTTACCAGGATGCTTTAAAAGAATTAAATGTGAAGAAATAAACTTTTATCCAGAAAAGGGGGAGGCAGGAATGGGAGTGAGGGACCTTCCATCTCTGGCACAGAGGTAGGTGGAGGAGGAGGATCACCAGAGTGGCTGCTTTACAAGGGGGTAGAAGTGGTAAATATTCCGAGTTCTGTTTCCTGGTAAGGTTGAATGCAGGTTGTTTCTTGTTTGTTTGTTTGGTTGATTGGTTTAAACTTACTTTACTTTCAGATTGGAGGATGTAATTCCATTATAAGTTGAGGAAAGTGTGTGTGTGTGCAAGGTCCCAGGGCAGAGAGACCCTGTAATTCCATCATAAGTTGAGGAAAGTGTGTGCGTGCGTGTGTGTGTGTGTGTGTGTGTGTGTGTGTGTGTGTGTGTGTGTGTGTGTGCAAGGTCCCAGGGCAGAGTCCCTGGAGACCCAGGAAAGCTGACTCCAGGCTCCAGGTCAGGACAGCAGGTCCAGAGCCAAGAAGAGCCTGGGAAGTCTCGGTTGGAGTCTGAAGGCAGAAAAAGAGCAACAATGTCCCTGCTAGAAGGCAGTTAAGCAGGAAGGACCCCCTGTGGCTCCCGGCCTGTCTTCTTTTATCCAGCTGTCAGGATGCAGCCCACCCACCCACTTGGGGAAGGGGCATTGTGCTTCATCCAGAAATAGTCTGTTCAGAACAATGTTCGCCAAATCTCTAACAGCTTGTAGCCCGGTCTAGTTGACACAGAAAACCTAGCCACCACAGGCCTCCAATCAGCCCGATTCCCCTCCAGAGGACTAAACCCCAGAGACCAGCTGTTGTCTGCTTGGGTTGGCTCTCCAGTCTCTTTCTGGAGCTCTGACCATCACCAGACCCCCACCCCATCACGTGAGCCTCCTTGAATCTTGATTCAATGCAACTCTACTCCCTTAATGAGTTTGGGCCAAGTTTTATTGTTCTGCTGAGCTGGGCCATTGCCAGAGAGCAGGCCCCCCATACATTCTTTTTCTTATCTGCCTGGTGCTTATTACAATAACCAATCTGAAAAAAACTGGGGTTTAACACACGTGTGTGAGTACACACACGTCTACATGCACAATTGTGTTCAGAGACACCTTTCTGCCCAGTGGTCTATGTGTAAGAGCAAAGCCAGCATACCTCTCAGACCCTCCTCCAAGGCCAACTGGCAATACTTTGATAGTTAAATGTCCTATGGGTCACAGTCTGCTGATGTGGCATCATTGGATATGTAGTTTTTAATCACAATTTTAGTCACTGAGACCTCTCCGCTGTTCACTGACTTGGGTACATGCAGCACCTTCTGACTGGGGGATGGGCCTTAAGCCACCTGCCTGGAGGCACTTTGCCGGCTCCAGGAGAGAAGGGCACATATTGGGGGGCTCGGGGAAGCAAGGTCAAGGAAGTGCTGCAAAGGGACCTCTTTGAAGTGGGTAAACCAAGGAAGGTGTACTTGGTAAAAGGATGACCTGGGGGATTAGGAAGAAAGTTAAGCCAAGCCCGGGAAAAGAGAGAGGACTCATTGGTGCTACTTAAAAGGATGGAGCCGAGAAGCTTCTCAGGCCTGTGATGTCCAGGCTCAAACTCTGAATGGCCCATACCCTGGGCCCCTGCATCTACAGTACTGAATGCCCTGTAAAAGAGCACAGGTGCCCTCTTAAAGACATCCCCATCCCTACCAGCAGCAGCGCAGCAAGAATGCTGGATGGAGCTGGATTCTCAGCCAAGGAGCCGCCCTGTCTGCAACACGGTCTGAGTATAGTTTCTGTCTTCACTAAGCAGGTAGGAAGGGTGGAGGCTGGGGAAAGCTGCCCTGTGACAGTGGCCCCAGGTGATGGAATCCAGGATAGGATGTGAGGGGAGTGACAGACAGCAGGACAAGCAGCAGCGCAGCCAAGCAAGCCTTCTCCCAGATGCAAAGTGGGGCTGGCGGATCCCGGTGGGGGGAAGGAGAGAGGAGAGCCACTCACAGCCGAAGTGCTCCAAGAGTGATGCTGATTAGGATATACGCCTCCTGAAATGGACCACAGCATATGGAAGGCTGGGTAAGCGATGTGCAAACAAGTGAGCCAGCCACAGCAAGATGAGCCCTTGTGTGTCCCAGAAGTTAGAGAAAAGTGACATCTTACAGAATGGCACTGTATCCATCTACCACCCCCTAACATGTTGCCTCCCCCACCCCCCATCGCCCTTCCTCCTCTCCTCTCATTGGTCTTTATAAACTTACTTTGTATGCGTGGTCTCTGAACATCACAGACTTGTTTTGAGAAAGTGAGCAGCAAGTACAAGTCCTGCCGTGAGAGGGAAGGGCAATATGGCCCCCCTTAGCTGGAGCCCCAGAAAAAGCTACAATGACACAGCCCTGTCAGAGGCTGGCCTTAGCCTCCCTGCCGATGACCTCATTACTCCACATCTGGGAACTGCGCCAAGAGGCAGCCCAGTTTGCCAGAACACAGACTCCTGCAGAGGGCCCCAAGTTCTGAGGCCCCAGGGGGCAGGGTAAGTCTAGGGCCTCCTGAGGAGCTTGCCATCTCCCTCCCAGACTGGCTAGTCACCCACTCCCATCTCTCAAGCCAGGAGTGCAGTGACCCAGGGGATCCCACACAGAGACCATTCCAAGACCCACCACCACAAAGCACAGTGTTGAGGAAGGGTGTGCATTAAGGGCGTGGTCTCTGATGAGGGTGCTCCCTCCGAGCAGTTCACAGGAGTCACACCACAGTGCCGACTCGGGAAGACACACGAGAGTGGGATCCTCAGGCTGGGGCAGAAGATTTCGAAGAGCAGAGGTGAGCTGCTCTGAACAGAACCAGAAATAATGAGACCAATTTCTCCCACAAATAGTCACTGAAAACTTGTGGGCAGGCCCCATCCTCCACCTCCGTCCTCCACCTCTGTCCTCCACCTCCGTCCTCTACCTCCTCCCACGAAGTCTGTGGACACAAATGCTTGTGTGGCATGTCTCTAGGTCTGATGTGGCCCCCAATAAGAAAGCCAGGTAGCCCAGGGGAATTAAATCCGTGGAGCAAGTCCAGTAGAAGAAACATGGCGCTGGGCTGGGGAAGACCATGAACCCACACAGGCAGCACAGGCTGAACTCCTGATTGGCACCATGCTCCCATCACTTGGTTCGTATTGTTCCTTGGTTCTTGCTGGGAGCCTTTCCCGGGCTCGTCATCTTCCTGCATGGTTACTGTCCACACCGGCTCCGGCACCCAGCTCATGTTTCTCTATCTCTGCCAGCACAGTCTGGAGCCTGATACAACTTTTGGTCACAATGGATGGTTGAGAAATAACTACTTTATTTTTAGGATTAGGATGTCTCTCTTTTCTATTACTATGACTTTAATGGGGCATTGTGTGGTAATTTGATCCATAAATACAACATATAATGAAGACATCGGGAAGCTTGGCTTTTCCATCTCCAAAACTTCTCAAGTGTATTTTGACTAACATGGAACATTTGGACATGTTATGGGGCAGATTGTGGTACACGGTAATTCTTGGCTGGCCCAGAACTTTCTGTGTAGATAAGACTGGCCTGGAACTCACAGAGAATCTGCCTGCCTTTGCCTCCAGAATACTGGGTTTAAAGGAGTGTGCTGTCATACTCAGCTCATTTATTCTAATCACATCCTGCTTTCTCTTTCCTGAGGAGACTCAGTCCAGACTCCTGTCTCTGTTTGAAGCAAATCTGCATTGTGATAAAACTTGGGAGTGAACTAACTCTTCAAAATTCTTTCTCATGTACACGTATGCATGCACCTTAGCCTAAGAAAATCTTTTTTTTAAATAAAGGAACTTGTAATTACACACACACACACACACACACACACACACACACACACACTTCCTCTTCTTTTCAAGTAACAATTTGTTCTCCATATAAACTCTGCTAGCATGACTAGGTGGTCCCTTGACCGTAGATCTCCAGAACGGGGGACAGAAGGCGACATCTCCAGGGGTAAGCACTGGGTACCATGTCTGACAGCCACTGTTGGACTCTAAGCTGCCAACACATCAGATCCTTCCTGTGTTGCCACCGAGCTCGGGTTTGATCCTATTCCCGAGAAGTCCTGGTAACCACAGCACCTTACAGAGAGGAGGCCCAGGCCCTGCCTAAAATGGTCCATCGTCCCCAGCCATCTTCCTCTGCTTCTCTAACCAGCGTTTGGTTCTTCTCACACAGGTCCCCTCACCTGGATCCCTCACCTTGCTATTGCCTCCATCCCCCAGCAAAATATATTCCAGACACACATACATTCTCAAACAAAACGACAAAACCCCGAGAAGGCGAATTCCCCTCTTATGGAGAAAATACCCCTCACAGAATAACTTTTCCCTAAGAAGGGAGAAAGGGAAGATCTAATGAGTCCCTATTGGGTGTTCAGTGTCATCAACCTCTGCTAATGTGACAAAGTACCTCTAAGTCCCCGCAGTGGTGTCAACTGAGCCTCGGAGAAGAAGGGGTCGCTTACCTCTGCTCTCCTCAGCAGGAAGCCCTGGCCTCTGTGGGCTATGCCAGCCTGCTGTTCAGGCCAGATTCTCCTATGGCCAGTGAGGAGCGGGGACCTAGCTGAGTCTTCACTGCCAGCTCAGCCCAGAGCTGGTGCCCTGTGCTTGCCTCACTGAGAAGGCTATTTACGGGGAAATTAAAGCAGTGCATAAGACTGGAAGAAAGTCCTTTTAGCCAGGGTGGAAAATGAAATCCTGAGGAAAATCCACTAAGCATGCTTGCTTGCTGTCCCCCCCCCCACACCCCCACGCATGCGCTACACTCGCAAAACAACATATCATGCAAACACTCTTATCTGCTTCTTTTATAAGGCAGAGTCCAAACTATGTTACATTCAGATGACTAATTCTCACATCTTCTCCAGACTATGGGGTTTATGAAATGCCGGCAAAGGCTGACCTCCAGGTTAACAGTGCCCACCATCTTATAATAAACAAAACAAGTTTGTAGTGTTGACCCTTTCTCCTTGCATTGGTTCGGGAGCCACAGTGCAGAAAGGAGCATCCAGGAGAGCAGTACGTGGCCTCCTGCAGGGACCCACACACCAGCTCCGGGACAAGGTTCTCTGGTGGCCATAGTAACCAATGAAATAGCACCAGATAGTAAATATTGACAACTCCAACACTTGGTGAAATTATTTAGGTACTTAACAGATAAAGACCAGACATCCAACTCCTTTCCCTGATTTTGGTTTGGGGCTCATTCGGAATTGAAGAAAATGCAGAAGCAGCTTTAACAGCTGGAGTCCGGCCTCAGTGAGAGTTAGCATTTTTTTTTCTTAGGGGGGAAGAAAAAAAAGAGGGGGGGGGGGGGGGGGGGGCGCTAGAAAGTGAAATTGGATTTTTTAAAAAAATCGATGAAGTAACCAAGCTATTAAAATGGAAACTAAGTCTGATGTCATTCTGAAAAATAAAAGCCTTGAGTCACCTGCCGAGCCACTTAATTAGGCCCGGAAAGGAACAAGAGAGCGTGAGTAATTTTCCCCGCCAATGTCAGTATTTCAAAATGAGCGAGGCGTCAGGCCTCTTCTCATCAGAGAGTTACATCAGTGCTTTTACCCTGGGGACATCCTGAGACATTCAAAGTAGATGCAGAACAAAAAGGAATGTATTAGGACTGATCCCAACTGCACTGGACCAGGGGGAAGGTGAGTTTCTACTTTGGGTCCCTGGGATACCTCAGTACAAGGGCTACAGGGGTCTCTGGACATGCTCTGGGGAGCCAGGGACTGTCACTGCAACAATAGTTGAAGCAAAAGCTGATGCTCTACCCAGAACCCTTTGGGACAACCTTGGTTTGCAACGCTGACCATCAGCAGCTGGGAGCTGCTGTGACGGGTTTGAGTTTTAACAGACCAGTGTGGGTATCCAGACACCTCTGGTGAATGAATGCCTTGAGCTCTCCCTGTGGGTCAGTGTGTGCTCAAGGGCCTCTGCCAACTTCCCTTTCTGACAGTCCCCGAAAGGGCAAGAAGTCTCAATGATCTCCCTGCTGCAAAATTGGGCTGTCTCAGTACCACCCAGGAAACCCGGGGACCTTCCTCATGTACTTGAGTCCTCTGAGTCTGGGTCCTTTCAACCACACACATGAGACATTCCTGCTCTGGATCCCCGACTAGAGAAATCTCTGACCAGGAAAAGCAGAGGCTGCTGCGGGGACCTGATGTGCAACATCCTGTCCACAGCTCCCCACTCAATGTCATCATCAAAGTTAAGCTGCAGTGATCGGTCAAACCCAGCTCTGATGCTGTCATCTAGTTGATGTTTATTTTTCTTATTACTTAGCTGTGTCTGTAGAGCAATCAGCCAGGGACTTTAATCCCTAAATCTGGCCTTCTGGCTCTGCAAGCTTTGAAATGGAACTTGTTCAGAAGAACTGAGCACACACCAAAGCAAGCATGGCCATCAGCTGGATATGAAGTGCAGAATGAAGGCCTGGAGATACAGGAAAGGCATTTCTAGAAATGGGGAGTGTGTCCTTGACTGGTTGGGCAGTCAGTTCTGGGCAATCTGAGCTTAGTGAGTACAACAAAAATGAGCCACAAGCCAACTCCAGGTTTTTGAGAGCACCCTATGGCCCCAAGGATCACCAAAAATTTCCCCATGTTAGCCACAGAAAGCTAAGAGCAAACAATGCTCAGTCTGTAATGATTGCCAAGACCAGAAATGGCGCCCATTCCTCACACAAAGTTGTCAAGGCAGCACTGTGTTTTTTCGCTTTAAGTATCTCAGTGTTCTTCCTTCTTCCCTTCCCAACCAAAAGACTGCTGGGTAAAAAACAGTCCGCAAATACTCGGTGTTCACTTTTTCTTTTTTTTTTTAACCACTCTAACAATTGAGACCCAGGTAACTAATCCTAATCCTCTTCAGGGGTCGAAGGCCTCCTGCATTTATCTAATGCCAACAGCTCATGCTGGGAGCTTTGAGGCTAAGAGGAAATGACTAAGCTGTAATGAAGAGCGAGAAGGGAGTGATGGCTGAGTCCTAACAATATTGATTATTTTCACTTGGAAAGTCCCTCTTCAAGAGACAGTGGTGTGGAAGGAGAAGGAGGCATCACCTCTGGGATAAACATGTGGAGTGTGGCTCTTCCAGATTCATCTCCCCACCTCCTGCTCCTCAGCTGGGCTGGTCACCTCCACTCGCTGGGCTTCAGTTCCCTCATCTGTTACACCAGGATGAATCGCTGCACATTTTTTTCTAAGGTTGCGATAAAGCTAGTGGGACCATCCTGGCAAGTGTTTATTTAGCACAGGTCCATGCATAGGGTATGTCAGAGCTCAGGCCAGCAGCTGCAGATCAGCCTTGTTGGAAGCCAGTTCTTTTATTAGGTGTTGAGAAGTCAGGAGAGGAAACTGGGTGAAAATATTGGTAGATACTGGCTATGTTGGCCAGTGATCTCTTGTGTAATACCACCTAGAACCATCTCCACGGCTGCACGATTTCAAATATCTTGTCTTACTTTGTTTTTTGTGGGGTCAGAAATTGAACCAGGAACCTCACACATACTATGCAAGTGCTGTGGAATAATCCTTCTGTACACTGCACATTGTGCTGCTCTCATTGTTAATAAAAAGCTGATTGGCCAATAGCTAGGCAGGATTTTCAGGGAAGAGAGAATGCTGGAAGAAGGGTAGTGTCTGAGGAGTCACAAGCCAGACGAGGAAGAAGCAACATGAGAAGTTCATAGATGAGGTAAACGAGCCTCTGGGCAGCACACAGATTAATAGAAATGGATTACTTTAAGTTGTATGAGCTGGCTGGAGACAAGCCTAAGCTATCAGCCGAGCATTTATAATTAATAGTAAATCTCTAAATGGTTATTTGGGAGCAGCTGCTGAGACACAGAGAAACTCTGCCTACAGGCGAGTGCTCTGCCACAGAATTGCATCCCAGCACAATTTCAGATACGAGGGGGAAAATAAACATTGGTGCAAAAGTAGGAGACTGCTTATCTTCTGAACAGGGCATCTAAGAGTTGGGGCATCTCTATGGTGAAGAGACTTTTTCCTCCCCTCTCCTAATTGGAGTCTGACCTGACTCCTCTTATAGCCCTACTATGCACCCTGTCTGAATGCCAGGTCCAGCCTACCCTTCTCTGCCCTACTGGCCTCCTTCCCTCCCTGACTGTGACCTGGAACCAGCCAAAGTGTGCAGATTTCAGAGGCTAGGAATAGGCTGTGCTTGTCCTTCTTCTTCTTCCAGGAGAGTCATTTTATGTCCCAGTTGCTTGAGAAAGAAGGTAATATCACCAGATTTCACAGTCTGTCTGCTCAGAGGTTCTTTGGGTGTATATGCCTAGGCCAGCACGGCCCTCATGAGGGTCAACTCACAGCAGCCTCCTCCTTGGCCTCAGTGGAAAGAGCCTATGGTCATAAATGCTAAGACTGTAGGAATCACACAGCAGAAATGCCACATCCTATGGCAGACAAAACGAATCCAGGCTACACTATCAAATTGAAGACTAGTATTGCCTGACTTTTCTTGGGGAGACAGGGATGTGTAGACAGATTTTTCTTTGGGCCGCCAGCTCACAAAAAACAACACAGATACTTATTATTAATTATGAAAGCTCAGCCTATAGCTTAGGCTTGTCCCACTAGCTCTTATAACTTAAAACAACCCATTTCTATTCATCTATGTGCTGCCACGTGACTCATGGCTTTTACCTCTCCTCCTGCTTGTCTTGTTCCCTCTGTATCCTGCTCACAACCCCCCTTTCTTCTCCCCAGAGCTCTCTCTGTCCAGAAGTCCCACCTATACCTCCTACCTAGTTATTGACCAGTTAGCTTTTATTAAACCAATCACAATGACACATCTTCACACAGTGTAAAGGAATATTGCACAACAGGGATGAATGTCTATTCTCTCCAGATAGGACATTGCTGATGGATCAAAGACAAAACTTCACCCAAGTAGGGCTCCCCATGAGCTAATAAATTTATTGAGGTTACTTAAGGAGCATGGGTGAGTCCAAAGAGCTACATCACTGGAAAGTATACCCCAGGATGGGGGAGGACACTCATAAAAGGTATATGAAGAGTCTCCCTTTCCCCAGAAATTGTTCAAATGGAGGAGCCTTTTCTAAGTTTCTTGAGTCTCCCGAGTCTCCTGAGGCTCCTTCCTCACTCCAGGAGGGACTGTTTCAGTTCAGAGGACACGGCTACGTAACGACCTGGCTGACCTGGCTCCCAACACCTGCTCCTCCAGATGCACACCTGTTCCCCCGGAAGGACACTGTTATCTAGCCTTTACGGGCTTGGATGATGCTCAGTAGGAGGAGACCGGGTGTTTCCCCAGGAGATGCATGGATGGACATGAAGGTTGCTGTTACAGTCTGCACTGGGCGCTGTTTACCTCACACCACCCCTGGTCCTGCCCAGACCCCATTTCCTTTGAGGTAGTAACTCTTTCCTCACAATTTTTGAGGTATAGAATAATCTTAGGTGCTTGTTCTCTGTTGGGGAAAGCTAGGGAAAGGGAATAGTTTCTCTCCTTGCTGTGGGAGGTATGAGTGTATGGGAGAGGATAAGGTATGGGTGAGGTATGAGACCTAACCCTTGGCTTGGAGCTCTGCATGTGGGTGTGACATCAGAGGGTCAGCAGCTCCAGCTGTCACTCTAGACAGTCTCTACCATGAGATAAGAATGATACTTCCTGCTTTTTTTAGCTCAGTGGAGAAGCCAAGTTTCCTACCTCCAATTCTGAGACCTCTATCACCTTCCGGTGCCTTCTTTCTTCTGTCTAGCTGGAGTCTCCTACTGAAAGTGGTGAAATCCTAACTATGATGAGCCTAGATGTGGCGAACCTCCTTCAACTGCCTCCCTCAACGTCCCCACAGAGACCTGGATGTGCTTGTGTAGTACTGACATTTTAACTGTATGAACTCTTCCTGTCTGTGACCAAGGCATGTCTTTCCATTTCTTTTCCCATTTGCCCTTAACTCTCTCTTGATCTTGTTTGTGTTTCTTACCTATATAACTTCTTGGTGTAATGAGGGCCATATGTTTTCTTTACCTACCTACAAATTAATGTGGAAGCCAATGGCAGGTGCTGTCTCTTTCCATTTCCACAGCACCTCTTCAGCTTCTCTGAGTAAACAAAATCTAGGGTGCGCTTTTGATGGTTTTCATGGCTTCCTTACATCCGATGCACATCCACTCAGCTACCAGCGTCCCAGATGAAAAGCTTACGATCTGTGTTACACGGTGCAGTACCACCGCTTGCTCCTCTCTCAAATCTGCTGTGTCTCAGACCCAGTACATAAACACAACCAGCAAGGATGTGCTGTGTGCTGTTCAGTTACCTTAACAGAGACCCAGCTGTCCCCTGTGAGAGAGCAACCATCATTCCACAGGCCCTCTTAAAAATTGGAATGTTGACCACATTTCCATGGTAGGAGATGCGGGGAACCTATGACCCTGATGATAAGCAAGCAAGCAAGAATCCCAAAGCAAGGTTTGAATTTTCATGAATGGATCTGTGATGCTTCTGAAAACAAATGCTAGATTTTAGAAGTATCAGGTATGTACATCTTATGGAAGAAATCTATGAATTTTATTAGATACTAAAAAAAAGTAGGTTATGTTCCAGAAGTTCCTTCCAAATATGAGACTCATGAGAGGGCTCATCTTATACTGTTGCTGGCAAATGACATGTGCAAGTGGGGAATTATGATATGGACACCTGCCAAAGGCTAATGTAGCCGCGGCTCTTGCCCTAGCTTAAAGATGACCCTGCTGCGCTAAAAGTGGGTATTTACATTTTGTTTTTATCTTCATAGTTTTTCTAGGACATGAGCAATGGTTGCACTGATTCCATAATCAGGGGCCATGACCCCCAATCACTACGCCATGAGAGGACACCTGGGACAGTAACCACATTTGGCATGGTAAATGGGTGGGGAAGGCCCAGACAGGACAGGAAACAAGGCTGAGACCAGAAAAGACGGTGGAGATCCTAAACAGATGAGAAACCCAGAATCTGTAAAAGTTACCAAAGAATAAGTCCCAGTGAAAAGCCATCTGACAGATCTTCCCTGACCTGCCCAGCTTGGTGGCATGGAGGGCACCTGTCTTAGTTACTGAAGAGGCTCTCTCCTCTTCCTTCACAGCAGAGCACCCCAGTATTGTCAGACAGTGGATTCCTGCCTGGAAGCATGTCAGCTCTGCCAACACCGTGTTTGCCCTGGCAGCCCTGTGTGTACACAGTGTTAATTGGTCTTTGCTCCTCAGTGTGGTGATGAGGACACACTGGTACCTGAGAGCTCCCTTGGATTTGGATCACACTCCCCATTCCCACAGTTCAAAGCCCCTGTGCTCCTGCTCTGTCGGTGACAGGCCAAGGATGATGGCTCCCTGTCACGCAACCCTTTTCTCCAGCTGGCGTCGGTAGTGTTAACGGAGGGGGCTTCTGGGAAGGCCTGAGAACGGCCACCAAACCGCCAGTGAGTTTTGGCCAAGACTTCCCTTTTTCTTTGCATGGTTGTGGGTGACTGGTGGGAGGAACTGGGTGAATGAGACAGCCACTCAGCACCTGCTGCAGAGGGTCAGCAGTGGCCCCAGAAGGACACAGAGGCTGGCCAAGGGCTCAAGAGCATACGGCCGCCTTCGTCATCTCCAGACCTACCCTGGACTATGCCTCCCCTCCAGAAATAACTGCGGTTGTGTTGAGCAATCTGTCTAGAGAGAATGACAATTCACATCTCCCCATGCACCCTACCGAATCATAAAGCCACCACGTCATCGTCACCGTTCTTTCCTGTGGACAGAGGAGCAGCCATCCTGCTCTGCTTCCTGCCAGGCACAATGACATCTGCTGCCCTGCCGGTGACGCGCAGCCCGCCCCAGGTGTGGGAACACCCTGGCTCCTTGCAGATTGTGGTTTGCCCATGAGTCAGTGGGGTTGGGACAGTGCTTGGAGCAGAGAGGGACAGGCGAGTCACAAGACACATGTCAAAGAGATAAATTTTGCATCATTGACAAGAAGTTTATTTTGAGAAAGCTGAGTCACGGTTACATCAAAGCTCATACCCAGCTGTAGACACCATCGGCAAACCCCAGACCTGGGGCGCTTCATCTGGTAAGAAATGTGGAAGTTCCTGTAAACAGTTACTTTGAGCAAAAATACGTTTTCCTGTATTTATTTATTTTTGAGACAGGGCTTGCCATATAGCCCAGGCTGGTCTGGACTATATAGAATTTATTATGTAGCCCAGGCTACCTTCAAACTCAAGATTTTCGTGTCTCAGCCTTCCAAGTGCTTAAATATTTGATTTTTGTTATCAATGTTGTTTTCTGATGAAATTTTCTATACAACTTCAAAAAACGCAGGAAGAGAAATGAATTTCTTGCTTAGGCTAACCTAACAAAGAGTAGTCCAAATGTATAACTGCCGTGCATTCTATACACCAGGGAGGAGGTACCAGAGAGCAGGGGAGGCCTGAGGTCGTGTGTGTGTGTGGGGGGACGACTCACAATACCCTCAGGATGGAATGACAGACAGTATCTGCTATTTGAAGGGTCCCCAGCACCAACGAAGCTCCCTGCTTGATGCGAAGAGCGAATGGCTTTCTCAGGCCTCCAAGGAGTCAAGTCAGGCATCTCTTCGGATGTTTGTTTCCTGAATCATCTTTGATTGTTTTGGGGGGATGGGCTACTGATTTCCACTGAGAGGTCCCCAGCTGTATAGGGTTCTCCTGAGCCTCAGGAGTCTAGGTTGTTGGTCGAGGTGGGAGGGAAAGATGTCTGGTTTGATAGAGGCTCTGGGGACAACCGACCTCATCATCCAGTGGGCGCCACCGGCAGAGGGGCCCGATGTGCTGCTCTGGAGAGCCAGGCTTGGGTGGAACAGGACTTCCTTCAGGCTGCTCAGCTGTTGAACCTCTCGATAGACAGCAAGCTCTCTATCCATGTGTGTGTGTGTGTGTGTGTGTGTGTGTGTGTGTGTGTGTGTGTGTGTGTATAGATATAGATACATATCTCCAGTGTCCACTTTCTCCTCCTCCCACACCCATCCAGGAAATTGGACCCAACTCCAGGATGCCATTTCTCTTAGCAGCCAGGCTCTGTTATACCAATAGCTGGAGAAGCTGGGAAACAGAGGAGCCATGGGCCTCCCAGCCAGGTGGGAGCCTCATAGAGCCTCGGGGTTCAAAGGCCTGACCCCAGGTGTCGACCCACCAGCCACTTGTCAAACCCTTTGATCTGCTGATGTTTCTTTCTTCTACTTCCCACAGACTTTTACAGTTTTATTACATGTGTGCTGGCTCTGTTTCAGAGACAAATGAGGCACATGAATCAGAGTCACCCACTGTTTCTCCTTCTAGTCTGCCCAGGTCTGTCACCCGAGTCCTTCCAGCCCTGACCATTTAAGTCCCTGCCTCCAGCCACAGCACAAGCCTCATTTCCCAGGTTTTGCCTTGCATCGCTGGCCCCAGAAAGCAAGCTTGGGCCCTCTCTCCAAAGCAGGAAGATACAGAGAGTAAAGTGACGCTGCTCTCAGTCCTTTGTCCCGGTCCCTGCCCTCCACCAGTAGCCTCCTCCACTCCCTCCCTCATTCTGAGCAACACCTTCTGACTCATAATCCAGGCCCTTCCTCTCTGGAGCCCCCTTGCACCAGCACAGCTGCCTGGCCTCCTCCCAACGTCCCGCTAGAATTTCCAGAACCTTCCAGACTAGGTGGCCCCCTTCTGACCCATGGATATTCCTCTGGGGCTGCTTCTGTCACATGAATTTTTTTCCCCTGAGAATTTATTGCCAGGAAAAAGAATTCCCTAAGGAAATGGTGTAATTTCTCATATTAGACAATGAGAGCCAAATAATATTCTTTTCCTTTTCTTCCATTGCTGGGATTCTTCGGTGCTACCCCAGAAGGCTGATGACAGATGCCTCTAGACCAGTGGTTCTCAATCTGTGGGTCGTGACCTCTCGGGGCAAACGACTCTTTAAAAGGAGGTGGCATATCAGATCTCCTGCATATCAGATATTTACATTATGAATCATAACAGTAGCAAAATTATAATTATGAAGTAGCAACGAAAATAATTTTATGGTTGGGGCACAGCATTAGGAAGGTTGAGTACTGCTCTAGACTCTTCTCACTTCCTGCTCCCATCTCCTAGTATATTCTTGGTGGAGTGTCCACATATGCTTGCTAAGAGTCCAGTGCACACAACTGTCTGGGAAGGCTGCCCAGTTCCCCTAGGCCCTCAGATCCTGACACGCTGCTCTTTCTCTGGTCTCTTCTAGCATTCATACCTATGGAGGAGTCCCCTTCACACAAGGGATTTGTGGGAGCCTGCATTCCCTGCTTCCCACCTTTGATTGGGATCCCCACACCACCCACAGCAGTTTGTTGGCCTCCTACATCCTATGAAACGGGATCTTTCTGGTCTGACAAAACGGGCCTGACTGATCAAGTTTCCGTCTTCCACGTCCCATCTCCAGGGCAGCCCAAAGAGAGAATTGGGAAAGACAGGATTTTATTTTCACGAATGGAGGTGATGAAGGAGGTCAGAAACGTCTTGTTCTATTCCTGAGTAACTTTTCAGCCCAGTGGGCAGAAGTGGGTTTTCCAACAAACGCCCATCGAGTACCCCTCACCAGGCCCCGAAGCTGAGGGACGAGAGGTGGCCTGCCACTTGCCCTCCTCTCAAAATTTCCTGTGCAAACATACCTGAGGTCAGGAAGGAACTACTTTGGAGGTGGCATCTCAGCCTCTTGGAATGTCTTTACAGATCAAAGGGCGCTTTCTGCCTTAGAAAGGTTGCTTGCTGTGAGCTCTAACTATTTAACAAAACTTCATGTAGTTATGACTGAATCTCTCTCTCTCTCTCTCTCTCTCTCTCTCTCTCTCTTTCTGTGAGAGTGTGTGTGTGTCTACAAGCGTGCATATGTGCACACGAGCACACACACACACACACACACACATGCACGCACGCACGCACGCATACTTAGGTATGCAGCTGCACAGGCTCCTTTGCATGAGTACAGAAGCCAGAGAAGGATGCTCTGCTCTGAGGTGCCTTGCTCTGTCCCTCTCTACCTTATTCCTTTGTGTCAGGGTCTCTCGCTGCACTTGGAGCAAAGCTGGCAGCCAGCAAGCCATGGATGTCTTCCTGTCTCCACCACCCCCACATAGCACTGGGATTATAGGCACATGTGCAGCCATGCATAGCTTGTTACCTAGGTGCTAGGGATTTAGACTCAGGTCCTCAAGTGAGGAGCAAGAGCTCTTACCCACAACCCCGCCTCTGAAGCCATATTTTAAATAAATTACTTAGTCTGGACAGTTAAAAAAAAATCATCCCACCTTTTCTTACTCACGTGTTAATTCCAAGAAACTCAGAGATGTGGAGGTGATTTTGGGGTGAATTTAAGTACAGTAATGGAGACACTAACGCAAGCAAAAAGGGTATCATACAAACCACAGAGTTTCTAACTTGACCCTGTGGCACCATCACCTTAAGTAAATACAAAAGAGGGCAGACAGTGAGCGTGGGAGGCCTCCCAACACCTCTCCCTTCTTGTTGCCTTATTTGAGAAAAGTGGGAGTTGAATGAAAATTCTTTCTTTCCAGTCTTGGCACCAAATCTGTTCATGGGATGAAAACAGCCATTGTCAACATCCTTGAGCCTCGGCTTTCCCACTGCCAAGTGGCCAGCTGTAAGCCATGTGGAGGGGTAGGATCAGTGTCTGGTCACCAAATAGGTCGGCACCAGAAACAGCTTCCTGAGCAAGCATGGGTGTCAGAGATCTCTTCCCCCTGGATACAAAAAGCAGGAGCAGACACTCTATCCCAGGTGAGTCTTGCTTGCGATGTCCCCCAGCTCACTCAAAGCACAGGGGATGGGCTGAGAATTGGTTCATGGTCCCACCTTGGCTTCTCTGTCCTTCTCGGGATATTTTCACCCCAAACCAAGAGCAGAATTTGGGATGAGACTCCCTTTACCCCCATCTTTGGGAGCATCTCTGCCCATCCACCTTTGCCCCTTTGGCTCTGCCCTGTACTTTTCTAGATCTTTGGGAGGGAAGTCCCCTCTTGCTCCAGCCTCTTGCTCAGCCAGTCCTCATTTATTTCTGCTCTGGATGGTATGGCCCTTCCTGTCTGGAAATTCCATGCCCAATTCCTGCCTGACTGAAGGATTGGAAACATAGGAATGAATGGTGGAGGCTGGAAACTGAGCTACATCTCAAAGATCTGATACCACCATAACAAAATATTATTTACTGCTAAGTCTTGTCCCTGTGGAGTATATTTGCTATTACTCTTTCATTGTGTGTGTGTATGTGATTGAAAGTTCCTTTATTTAAAAAAAAAAAAAGATTTTCTTAGGCTAAGGGGGGATGCTCAGTTGGTAAAATACTTGGACTTTTCTTTCCATTTTCTGTCCCCTCTGTCTTCTGTGTCATGTGCACCTGGCTACCTTTTAACCAAGGTGTGACCTTGAGGGAATATCTCCATGTGTCCTGACTGGATCCCTTCTCCTCTCTCTTGGGTATGGCCCACCTATTCAGTTATCCTCAGACCTCAGAGAGCCCAAATAGCCATCTTCACATCATCAGTCACTGTCATTTAATGACAGTAAACAGAGTATCTCGGCACTAGAAGCTGAGGATCGATGTTTCCACACACATCAAAAGCATGCAGAGTTCGTTAAAATAGAACCCTGGGTCCCACTCCCAGACTGTGTGATTCGGCAAATCTGAGAAGGTCCCAGAGAAAGTGCATTTCAAAGAATTCCCCCCAACAAGAGGGAAACCTTGTCTGGTACTCGAAACCCGGCCAACCACCCAGGGCTAGTGAAATTTTGGATCTTGGTCCACAGGTCAGCCCTACACAAAGAACTACAGGCAACTAAGGGATGCTGAGAGTGGGAGACAGTCTTCCCCAGGGATAAGCACACCGTCGGTTATCCAATTCCAAACAATCAGCCTTGAAAACACATATACAAGTAACATTATACAGACTGAGCTGGTTGTGTTTCTGTATTTAGAAATACATGTGTATGTACATATAGATGTTTCACAACAATTAGTGGAAAACAGAGGCCATGAATTTAAAAGATCAAGGAAGGGTATATAGCAGGGTTTGTGGAAAAGAAAGGGAAGGGAGAAATGATGTAATTTTACTATAATCTCAAAAAACAAAATAAGTAATAATAAAATAATAATGAAGTTGTCAGGTGTTATCATACTGGGTTGAGGTACCATGCCTTGAGGAGCCCCACTGGTCCAGGTACCATCTGTTCAGAAGACCTATTGATCCAGGTATCTTCCCTTAAGAAATCTACTGTCCCAGGTCCTATCCCCTGAGAAGCTGCATTGGTCCAAGTACCAGACCCCAAGAAGTACCAATAGTCCAGGTACCACCTCCTAAGAAGCATCGCTCGGGGATTGTTAGAATGGCACACCTCGGCCTTACTCTGTGCTGCATGTGTCAATTGGTGAATGGCACATTCCCTGTGAACCTGACTGTGTCTCCCTGGGGCCCTTCAGCCTAACAGTTTGTCACCGAAACAACATCTGGCATCGATCTTTGTTTCAGTCCCTCTCAGCCTAGAACGGAGTTAATCACGTTTATTTCCATTTGGTGTGGACCAGGCCAACTCTTGGCCAGAAGAGAACATTCAAAATTAAATAAACATGACTGTATGAAGAATGAAGAGAGGAGTGGGCAGAAAGACAAGGGGCTGAAGACATGAGGAATGAAAAAATGGAGAAATCAAGAGGAAATATGGGAAAGGAAAAATAAAGAGGTTTATGGTCTCCACGCATGCAAGATGATCCCACCGCTAGCAGATGGCTCATTTCTTGGCCAACAGAGAAGACATCAGGACCCTAATTTATTTCTGTAGGTAAATCATGGTCTTCAACCAGAAACAAAATTAGTGTCTGAGAAAAGTAACTGCCTGGTAAGGCTTCTCCCGTTTAAAAGGTCTTAGTTCAGCAGACAAGGGCTTTGTCCTGAGTCCTATCTGCACTCTGGCTGGTTCACAGCCCTCAAGTGATCCCTCTGCTCCAGTCTGGCCCTGCTTGGCCTATCCAAGCAGTCCAAGTGGAAGAATAAAGAAGCAGACGATTTTCCACTCTCAGGGCTGAAGTACCTTTGCCCTTGACGGTGGGGGGAAGGGGATGTAAAGAGAGAGAGAACATTCTGCCTTTACAGACGTCGGTGTTAGGGATGGAGGCAGCAGCCAGCTGTTGTGGAATATTATTTTAAGATGTGTTACATTTGTTTATGCTGTGGGACCTTTGTTTAATGATGCAAAGATGTTTTGCATCCCTTTATGTTGCTTTTGTTTAGTTCTGTGAAGCTACGTTACTTTGCCTGTCTAAAACACCTGATTGGTCTAATATAGAGCTGAATGGCCAATAGCAAAGCAGAGGAATGGATAGGCAGACCTGGCAGGCAGAGATAATAAATAGGAGAAATCTGGGAAGAGATCAAGGAGCGAGAAAAGGGGCCAGCCACCTAGTCAGACATGGAATAAGAAAGAAAGAAAAGATATATAGGATAGAGAATAAAAGCCCAGAGGCAAAAGGAAGATGGGATAATTTAAGAAAAGCTGGTTAGAAAGAAGCCAAGCTAAGGCTGGGCATTCATAAGAAAGAATAAGTCTCTGTGTGTATTTATTTGGGAACTGGGTGGCAGGCCCCCAAAGAGTAAAGATAAAAACATCCAACTACAGCCAGCTATTCTGAGAAGCCCAAGGCTGCCACTGTTGCTTCCTAAGCTCCATGAGGTGGCCTGGCTGTCAAGAAAGCAGGGTGGTGCTAGAAGAAACATCAACGTGTCTTCTGAAGGAAGCTGGCAAGGTGCTCGCCAGGCTGTCCACGTAAGCCATTTGTGAACCCACTTACTTTTCTGTCAATCTTCTTCCTTATCTGCTCAGAGTAAATTAATTTTTACCTTCTGAGGTATTAAAACCCTGCATGAAACACTCTTTGTACTAGGCACAGGACTGAAGCCCCAGCTACTGGCAGGAAAAGCACAGGGTCAAATCCTGCCTGCCCTGTAGAGAGAGTTCAAGGCCAGCCTGACTAACTTAGACCTCTCACCAGGGCAACTCAGTAGTCGAACACTTGTCTAGCATAACAATGCCCAAGATTAGTCTCCAGCTCCACACGCAAACAAAGCACAACCCCTTCTTTGTGAAGCAAGATAATTGCTTTCAACTTTGCAGACCTGAGTGTCTTCTTTTCAGTAAACTCTTTACTGAAATCATGTGTACTTAGAGAAAAGTAAGGGAATGAGAAGCAGACACCTTCCTGTTGAGATGACAGACCTGTGTAGCCACAGCATCAAGAGGCAGGATGAAGCCCCAAGATCCCCTCTGTGACCTCCAAATGACTACTGTCTTGACTTCTGCCTGTATTGGATAGCTTTGTCTGTTCTTCAACTTTTCATCAATGGGACAATTCAAGGCACCTTCTTGGTTATCTTGAATATAGTGTTTATGAGAATTGGGCATCAGTCTCATTCGCTTATTTAATTTTCAGTGCTAAGTACACCTTCACATACACACCCATATCACTGTTAATGGATATCTGGGTTATTTCCAGCCTTTGGTTAATATAGCTACATGATCATATGTTTTATGTGTGTCTTTGAGTGCCCATGTGCCTTTCTGTTTGGTATGTCCCTTGGAGTAGAATTCTGTTGCATAAAATATAAGTATGTGGTCAGCTGTCGAAGATTTTGTCAAGTGGATTTCTGTTGTGAAATATTAGTTTAAGATGTGTTACATTTATTTATGCTGTTGAACATTTGCTTTAATGATGCAAAAATGTGTTGCATTCTTTTATGTTCATTTGTTTAACTCTGTGAAGCTGTGTTACTTTGCCTGCCTAAAACACCTGATTGGTCTAATAAAGAGCTGAATGGCCAAAAGCTAGACAGGAGAGGGATAGGTGGGGCTGCCAGGCAGAGAGAATAAAGATGAGGAGAAACCCACAGAGGAGAAGAGTAGTGAGGAGCAAGAAAAGGAGGGAAAGAGGATGCCAGGGGCCAGCCACTCAGCCAGCCACCGAGTAAGAAGAAAAGAAAGATGCATAGAATAAAGAAAGGTAAAAAGCCCAGAGGCAAAATGTAGAAACAAGCCAAGCTAAGGCTGGGCATTCATAAGTAAGAATAAATCTCCATGTGTTTATTTATTTGGGAGCTGGGTGGTGGGCCCCCAAAGAGTAAAAAAAAAAAACAAACCAAAAACTACAGTTTTCCACAGTGGTTGTACCAATGTCTGCTCCCTCAAGCCCATGGGTGGCAGCTGCAGTTACACCATCATTTCTAGTGTGTGTTAGGCTTATTTCTCTGTACATTTGGGGGTAACTCTGGAGACTTTATTTATAGTGGTAGTAGCAACCTGTGATTTTATTTTGCATTTTGCTGCCCTTGCTTATTGGCTAATTGCAAACCTCTTTTGTGAAGAACTCATTCAAAGTCTTTTGCCTACTGTGTGTGTGTGTGTGTGTGTGTGTGTGTGTGTGTGTGTGTGTGCAGGTATGTGCATGTACATGTGGAGGCTATAGGTTCACCCTAAGTATTGCTTTTCATGTGATGACCTGTTGGTGGTTTTTTACTCTTTTGGGGGGCCCGCCACCCAGCTCCCAAATAAATCATACATGGAGGCTTATTGTTAATTATGAATGCCCATCTTTAGTATGGCTTGCTTCTTGCCAGCTTCCCTTAACTTAAATTATCCCATCTTATCTTTTTCCTCTGGGCTTTTCCATTCTCTTCTATAAATCCTTACTCTTGCTGTGTAGCTGGGTGGCTGGCCACTGGAGTCCTTCTCCTTCTCTCCTTCCTCCACCCAGATTTCTCCTCCTATTTTCTCTGCCTGCCAGCCCCACCTATCCTTTCTCCTGCCTCACTATTGGCTGTTCAGCTCTTTATTAGACCATCAGGTGTTTTAGACAGGCACAGTAACACAGCTTCACAGAGTTAAAGAAATGCAACATAAACAAAAGTAACACACCTTAAAATAATATCCCCCAACCATGGCCTCCTTGTTTTCCCAGATAGCCTCTCTCACAGGCCTGGAACTTTTCTTTCTGCCTCTGAGCTCTGGGATTACAAGCATCCACCACCATGCTTTTTCTCAGTATGGCTTCTAGGAATTTAACTCAGTACCTCACACCTGTGCAGCATGCGCTTTGCATACTGAGCTCTCTTCCTAGCCTTTTGCTCTGAGGAGCTACTCATGATGTAGAAATTTTGCACACATTCCGCATAAAAACCTTTAATCAGAGTTATAATAAGGGAACTCCCCCCCCATTATGTGTGGCTTGACCTTTCACCCACAACAATCTCTGACAATGGACGCTCTCAGTTTTAATCATGTCCTGATCGTCTCCTTCTCTTTAGAACTTTCATATTACATTTGAGAACATGTTATTCCAAGGCTATGCAATGACTGTCTTTCATGAGCTTCATTATTTTGCCTTTAATATTGAGATTACCCTTTAGCCAACTGTGTGTGTGGTGTGAAGTGGGCTCAAGGCTGAGTATGCTGACACATGCCTGCAATCCAGGCAGTCAGAGGGCTGAGGCAGATCACAAGTTTGAAGCCAGAGATTCTCTCTATCTCTATCTCTCTCTCAAAAAAAATCTAAGATTTATTTTTAAAAATACAAATATCCAATCAACATTACAGTGTTTATGAAGCTTATCATCTATTCTGTATTTTATGATACCTGAAGTTTTCAGACAAAGAATCCAATTTATTCTTCAAATAAGCTAAAATCCTGCTGTAATATACAGGCTCTGCTGTAAATCAGTTTGAAGGGAATTGAACATAGACTCAATAAAATAATAAGTCTCTTAGCCCATGAATATTTATTTGGCTGTTTTAATTTCTCTCAATAATAATTCTGTAGTCTGTAGTTCTCAATTAAATTAGGTTGAATTCTCTGCACCTTTGATGCTGTTAAGAATATTCAATTTTTTTAAGTGTTCCAATTATTTGTCAGTCATGTAAATCTGTTTGTCCTCTCCTTAAGCTGATTATCGACCCCCTGCAGAGGAGTTATTACGGCAATTTGAGAAGCAAAGTCATGGCGCAAGGTCTTCTCTGGTTTGTTTCTCTCTTCTGTTCAGATTGGATGATTTGTATTATTTTCACTGGTTCCACTGATTCTCACTCCTGTCCTATCCATTCTACTCGTAAGCAGAGTCCTGGGAAGGTGGCTTTGAACCTCTGTCACTTTCTCTTTCAGTCACGCAACTTGCATTTGGTTCTCTCCATAATTCCTATTTCTTCTCTGGTATCTGTTGATCCACTTCAGGGGATCGGTGACTGCATTCTGACATGTTTTTGTGACGGCTGGTGTGAAGTCTTTCTCAGCTAGCTTCACCATCGGACTCGTCTGCACACGGGTATCAGCCAGCCATCATCCCTCATTTATGTCCCTGGTTCTGGGCTGGAGAGATGGCTTAGCAGCATACTATTATCAGAGTTCGATTGCCATCCCTCATTTGGGGTTGCTCACGACTCTCTGTAACTCCAGCTGCAGGGGACCCAACACCTCTGGCCTCTGCAGACACCTGTACTCATGTACATAGAGCCTCCCACATACACACAACATAGACAACTAAAAAATCTTTAGAAAGTTTCCTGGTCCTTGGTACACCGTGTGCTCTTTCAGTGTCTTAGGACACCCTGCCTTTATGCTGAGAGACTCCTGTCTTGTTTAATTAGGCTCTCTCACTCCATTTAGGTCTAAGTAAAGGACTTGGCCTCATTTATTATTAGCCTCTGAGCCCAGCGCCCATCTAGCTACACAACTTTCCTCACACAATCACAAACAACTGGAGCTTCCTCATATCCTTCCTGATGCTGCCTGGGGTCTGGGGATTTTCTTAGTCTGGCCCTCCTGATGCCTCCAGATGGAAAGGGCATCTCAGAACTATGGAGACCAAGAGTGATTGTGGTGGAGTATTTGTTTAACTATGTGAAGATGTATTGCATTTGTTTAATTATATAAAGATGTGTTGCTGTTTTACCTTGCCTGCCTAAGGCACCTGATTGGTCTAATAAAAAAGCTGAACAGCCAATAGCGAGGGAGGGGGCATATATAAGTGGGACTTCCAGGCAGGGAGAGTAAGTAGGAGGAGGATTTTAGGCTCAGAAAAGAAAGCGAAAGAGATGCCAGGGAGAGGCCAGAGGCCAGACAGACATGGAGGAAGCAGGAAAGTAGGACATACAGAATGAAAGAAAGATTTAAAAAAAAAGCCCTGAGGCAAAACGTAAATGAATAGAAACAGGTTAAATTACATTAAAAGAGCTAGTGGGACAAACTAAACTGAGGCCAAGCATTCATAATTAATAAGTCTCTGTCTTTATTTGGGAGTTGGGTGGTGGCCCAAAGACAGTGTCAACCACAAGTGATGCCCAAATAAGGCTGCTTGTTAAAGTGTGGTCCCCTTCACTGTCCTGTCTGGTCCCCTGTGTGTCTGTCAGTGAAGGAGGAGATGCTGGGCCCTCTGTGAAGGGAAAGACTGAATCCTAGTTGGTTGGCTTTGGGAAGTGCCAGGCCTTGGTCATCTTCTGTTGGAGCAGTAAGACACCCTGCTCCATGCTGTCCTGCTAACCCTAGGATCCCTACCTAGTTCTCCTCCCTTTTCTTTTTAACTTTCAGAGTTCTTTGGCTAATGTCTCTTGCGTACTTTTCAGAGTTTATTCTTGCTCTTAGCTGGGAGGAAAGAAGAAAAACCTACTTTAGCTTGTCTGAACCAGAAGCCCTTTCACAAAGCAGTTCTTAAATGATTTATTTTTAATGATGTGTGTGTGTGTGTGTGTGTGTGTGTGTGTGTGTGTGTGTGTGTTGTGTGCGCACATGCATGTACCAGCCATATGTGTGTGGGGGGGTACCCAAGGAGGCCAGAAGTGAGTGCCAGTGAGGTGGAGTTACAGGCAGTTGTGAGCCACCTGATGTGGGTGCTGGGAGCCAACATCTGGGCTTCGGAGTGAGTAGAAAATGCTGGTAACTGCTGAGTCATTGGTCCAGCTGCACAAAGTCTTTTTCATTTAAATGTACATTTATTTTATTGTACTTATTATTAAGTGAAAGAGAGTGTGGGAGTGGGTGCATGGACACCGTGGTCACCTGTGGAAATCAGATATTCAGGAGCTCTTCTCTCATTCTTCCGTGGACGCAGGGATCGAACTCGGGTCATCAGGCTCTCCTGGCGAGCACTGTCACCCACTGAACCACTTTGCTGGCCCATCACAAAAATCATTTAAGTGAAGGAATTTAGCAAAATGTCAATCTCAGATCCAACGTATCGACTTAAGGCTGTACTACTGCACAGGAGATAAACTGCAGACTGCTTAGGACCTTGGTTGTCCCTTTCCACGGCCAACTCCAACGCAGAGCAGCACACCCCTTCTGCTATACTGCTCTGCGGGGATGTCACAACTTTCTGAACCTCGAGGGAAGAGCTCAGGAGAAAACAGGGTTGACTGAATTTCTCTGAGTGCCTGCGACAGCCATGAACAGCTGGTAAACTATCGACACAAAGAACACAGATGGGGATGAGAGAGCCTGGTACACAAGCTTGATGAACACACACACACACACACACACACACACACCAGTTCAGGAAAGAAGACAGAAACCTACATCCAAAACAGGAAATATAGGAAATACCAACTGAGAAACTGCCCACTTGTCACCTGCAGGCTGCCTGCCTGCCCCCTCCTATTTTAAGTCAGTGACGCACAGCCCGGCTTTCCTTTTCTGCACCTGAAAGATTGACTTCCATCCCGACCGAGTCCCGGTCAGAAACGACGGAGCTATTATTAGACCTGGACACACAGCATTTTTCTTCATTCTAACCTTCAAGGAAACAGCTGTTCCTGTGAACATTCCAACTGCGGCCCTGCTGAAGGGAACCTGGTTTCCTAGGTAGCTTGCTGGTGTGGAGGCTGTGACCAGGATGCCAAGATGGCTCCCTCCATCCACCTGCGACAGTTGCACCCAATCATATCAGAATTGCACCCATCTGCAGAAGGGGTGCCTAAGCCAAAGGAGTCTTCTCTCACTAGTTCACTGTCTCTGGAAGGCACGAGAACACAGCATGATCATGGGAGTCTATCACTCTGTAAGCTGTGTGTTGGGCTAATTACTTCTCTGAACTTTATATCCGATCTTCATATGGTAGTGCTGCCTTTATTCATAAGAGATACATTCTAAGACCTCCAGTGGATGCTTAAAACCACGGGTAGTACTGATTATGTCACATTTTTTTTCCTATACACAACAAGTATGATAAAGTTTAATTTATAAATTAGGCATAGTAAGAGTGTAACAACAATCAATAATAAAACAAAGCATTTATAGCAATATAGTGTAAATAAACTGCCATCTTCACTATTACTATTCTTTGGGGGCTATTATTAACTAAAATATATGCCACGTGAACACAAGTGTTTCAATATTATCACAGTCAACCTAGAAGCTACTAAATTTCTAATGGGCATGCAACACACACAGTGTGGATACGTGAGCAAAGGGTGATTCACACCCAGCAGGAAGAGGCGGGGCAGAGACATCATCATGCTGCTTAGAGCTGTGCATAATTTAAGATTTGTGCACTGTTGATTTCTGGAATTTCACATTTAAGATTTTGGGGGCGCAATTGATCATGGTGACTGAAACCATGGAAAGGGAACCATAGTCAGGGGGACTACAGGAAACCAGTCCAACTTGTGTTTGTGTGGGTTATGTGAAGGCAAAGCCACTGTGGTGCTAGCAGCAGAGTGCGTTCGATAAATTTGATCTTTTAAAAGACCTGTACGTGCTTAACCCAGCCCTCATTCCAGCTTTCTCAGGTGCATCTTTACTGTATGTTTTGTGTACACATGTACACATGGGTGTTCACGCATGTGTGTGTGTGCTGTGGAGGCCAAGGGAAGAGGTCAGGTGTCTTTCGCTGTTGCTCACCACTTTTTTTTTTTCTTCTTAAACAGAGTCTGTCACTAAACCTGGGCTCACTGATAGGCTAGGCTGGCTGGTCCACAAGCTCCAGATCTGCCTAATTCTATTCTCTACACACACACACACACACACACACACACACACACACCACACACACACCACAAACACCACACACACATACACACACACACACACACACACACACACACACCACACACACACCACAAACACCACACACATACACACATACATACATACATACACACACACACACACACACACACACACACACACACGACTATGCCTGGCTTTTTCACATAGGCACTAGAGGTCAGAACTCAGATTCTCACACTTTGTGCTTGGTTGACATCGGGAATCTTTGCTAGTCCTCGGCTTTATTTACTGGGGCAGCATCTCTTGCTGAACCAAACTCATCAGATCAGCTAGTCTATCTAGCCAGCTTGCCCTGTCCCTTTTCCCTGTGCTCTGGGATTACAGGTTGGCCACCATGCTCTGAGAAATCCACACACTGGTCCTTGTCCTTGCGTGACGAGTGTTCTGACTCGCTCAGCCTCTCCGCAGCCCTGTCAATACTGTTTTATGATCTACGGTGTATTCCACTCTGCTGAGTATTTCATGGGCCTTTTGAGACTCTATTTTGCTGCTCTTGAACAGAATGTTCTAGGATAGGATTAGATGCCTGTCAGTTGGTGCTGCTGGGGCCTACATCCTTGCTGATTTTTCTCTCTGGTCCTGGGAGGTCTGAGGGCAGTGGCGGGCATGTCCTCACAATAGTTATAGAACTGCATATTTCTTCTTTCAGTTTTCTTTTTTCTTCATACCTGTGAACCTCTCGTGTTTGGTTCACAAGATAGCTACCACTTCTTGATGGATTAATGATTTATTGTTTAATAACTTCCCTCTTTGCCCACGGTAACTTTCTTTGCTCTGTAGGATGATTTGATTTAGTACAGCCAATCATGCTTCTATTTTATTAACAATATTTTTAAAGATTTATTTATTTTTGTTTTACAAACATTGGTGTTTTGCCGGCATGTATGTCTGTATGAGGGTGTCAGATCCCTTAGAACTGGAGTTTCAGACAGTTGTGAGCTACCATGCAGATGCTGGAATCAAACTTGGATCCTCTAGAATCGTAGCCATTGCTCTTAACTGGTGAGCCATCTCTCCATCCCCTTTTATTAACAGTCTTATGGTGTATACTTCTCCATTCTTCTGCTGTCAGTTACTTAAATTCATGAATGAACTTTGAAATGAGTTTCTTGGGAGCAGCATATAGTTGGGTCATTTTTTTAAAACTACTCTGTCAATCTGCATTTTAATGGGTATATTTAGGCTGTTTTACCTTTATGTTAATTATTGACCCATTAGAGCTTAAGACTGACATTTCCTTATGGATTAGGGTTTGTCCTGTGTCTTACTGTTCTGTTTTGCTCTAGCCATTCTGTAGGTTTCTTGATTTTTTCCCCCCAAGAGTTCTATTTGATTTCATTATAACTTTTCTTAGAATACCACTTTCTATTGTTTCCTTAGTAGTGTTCATGTTTGCAAATGCTGCTGCTGGGAAACATGTCTGGGTGGGAAGTGGCTGCTGGGCCTAGCTTTCTAAAGCCAGAGTGCAGTCAGGAAGACTCAAGATTTCACCGCTGCTTGCTGTGGGTGACAGGCCACTCATTGATGTCCCAACTGTGACCAGATGTGGTGGTGGTAGTGGTGCCACTGCTGCCGCTGGTTGACCAGATATCCACAAGGACCTTGGGTTGTAAGAATGAGGGTTGGATCCTCTGTCTGGGTCTCTCTCTATTTGTGCTTTCTCTCCTTCCATGGACTTTGGCCATTGAGAACAGGATGTCTTTGAGGATGCTCTTGTCTGTGCCTTTTAGTGATTCCCACTGCAAATCTCTCCTGAGCCAGGCCAGGTTGAATGGGAGAGAAGAAGGAATGGCAGGAGGGCACCAACGAAGTCATTGTTTCTCAACCCCTGAAGTTTCTTGCCAGCACGGCTTTTCCTCCCAGCTTTCACGCTCTTATCACTGTCCATGGACCGATTTCCATAGCAGCTATTTGTAGTTAGAGAAGGGTAGGAGAGAACTAGAAGTCAGCACAGCCTGTTCTTAAGCTTGGGCATGTTTTGCTCCCTGGGTGATTTTGCAGGAGGAATAGGATCCCTGGGGCTCCCTGTGATCCAAACTGCACCTTCTGCTTTCTCAGGAGGGACCGGTCCCATGTATTCTGTGCACCTGCTCTGCACTGAGTCAACAGGATGCTGAATTCCTTTTGAAGAGCTAAGCAGATTATCACTTCTCTCCGGGACAGCAAGCTGATTGTTCACATCATAGCCACTTGTCAGCATTTTCTCCTAGCTGTTCCCTTGCTTTGCCACCCCCCCACACCCTTCAATAATGCTTTCCTTATTTTATCTAGAAGGAGGCGATCTTGGAGTGACTGGAGCTTTCTTAATTATAATTGTTTAGCTGTGCTAACAGAGACTTCTCGTGGCTGGATCCTGCCTGTTTCTGTCTTGGACCCTTGCCTGGCTTGGGATGGGCTTTCAGCCCAGTGACTCACGGAAAGTGCTATATTAAAAACTTGGAGTTGGTGTTTTAAATCAACCAGCAAAGACATACTAGAAAACCACACTCTGCCAGCTGATAGAGCCCCCATCCCCCACTGTGAGGGGGAGACTCTGCCTCTTCTGCGTTCCCTTACCGCACGGGTAATCTTCTCCTTTTCTCCTTGGTAACTGGAGGATGGGGAAAAATCAAATTTGTTGAACAGTTTTTAACCTCACAGACAGAGGTTAGAAAGGGTTGGCTGGATTTAACACGTCACACTTTTTTCCCCCTTTTTTGTGTCCTGTGCTGCTTGTCCCCGTGGCTTTAAAGACCTGCATGCAGTTAGTTTATAAAGTATTGAAGTGCGCAGGAAGAGCCATGTCTTTACCTGATTTAGGTTTATGTAGGTATGATGTTGATATGATGTGATGATAACATAAAAGTGCGTGTGTACGCACGCTCATACACCCACTCACCAAACTCAGGTCATTGGTCTTAGCAGCATTCACCTTTAACTGCCGAGTCCTCTGAAGATAACATTCACTCAAATATGAAGAAAGATAGTCTAAGGTACACTTATGTTTTTCTTGTCCTGGAATCCCTTTATCTCTGCGAACTATACATTTAATTTTTTTCATTTAAAAACATGTATACCCTTCTGTGGCTCTTCATGCAAAGTTTATTGTTTGAAAACAGGGTTAAAGAGAAGCCAATAAACTACCTTATTTTATTTTGTATAGGAGCAATGTACTTTAAACTAGTCAAGGAATTAAATACTCACTGCAGACAACAGTCAGTGTAATAAACCTTTTCTTTTCTTTTCTTTTTTTTTTTTAGTTTAAAAAAATCTGGATAAGCACTTTGAATTGTCATTTTATTTGATTTTGGTAAAAGTAGAAGCAATTTGAGTGACTGTGAATTAACAGCAGGATTGGGAGACTCAGAGTCCTCTAAAACCTTAGCAGAAGGTGTGATTATAGAAGTTTACATAAAACTCACCCGGTCTCCCCATTCTGAAATTACTATTTGCCCTCCTGACTCACAAGACAGTTAAGGAAGGAAGGAAAAAAAAAAACTACCATAAAAACATGAAATAAGCCATTTTACCTTCCCCTGCCTAAAATTAATAATAATCGCAAACTGGCAAAGAAAAATGGCTTTTCTCTTTCTTTCTTTCTTTCTTTCTTTCTTTCTTTCTTTCTTTCTTTCTTTCTTTCTCTTTTCTTTCTTTTTTTTGTCTACAATTGGAGATTTGGAGAGGGATGAATTTGGTAGTTTCGAAATTCAGAAGATATAAACAAGGCTATGTCCCTTTCCTCCTCAGGCATCTCAGTAAATAACCCCAGGCCATAGTCTGGGTCTCCTCTGTCTTTCAGGGCCAGGGTGTGGGGACTGAGAAGGTCAGGGAGAAGGTGGGGCTGGATGAGGGGGTAAAAGGGAGTGGAGGACAGGAAGAGAAGGAGGGAGTCATCTGTACCCCCAGCTAGGGTACATAAGGTCAAACACACACACACACACACACACACACACCATGCACAATGGAACCAAGCTCAAGAATAAGAGGGGTGAGGGAGAGGAAAAGGAGGAGGGAGGGAGGGAGAGAGAGAGAGAATATCAGAAAAAAGAAAGGAAGAAAGGAAGGAAGGAAGGAAGGAAGGAAGGAAGGAAGGAAGGAAGGAAGGAAGAAAGAAAGAAAGAAAGAAAGAAAGAAAGAAAGAAAGAAAGAAAGAAAGAAAGAAAGTCGTGTTTCCTGGTTTGATGTCAGGTCCCAGACAGGCTCCGAATTTGCCCTTGTGATATCGGGCCCCTGCCACTCAACAGGCAGACCATTTCAGGCTTTTAATAAAATAAGATGCTGCCCCTTTTTACTAAGGCGATCCTGGGAATGGACTCCTTTTCCCTAGCCCCAGCAAACATTCCTCCACCCTCAGCCCCCAAGCCCTCTCTGGCATTCCTGGGGCTCTGAGCTGGGGCTCTGCTGTGTCTCCAAGGTTGACACCCAGTGGGCTGGCTCCTCCTACAGTTTCTGTTTGCACTCTGCCTTCAGACTCCAGCTGTCCTGTCCGGGCCGAGTTCCTGCACTTCAGTATTGATAGCCGAACACTGAATGCACACGACAAACTGGGAGGCAGGCAGGCAGGCAACCTCTGCCTGCCTCAAGAGACCAACTTTCAGCTTAGAAGACACCAAGAGGGAAGGCCTGACAACCTGGATCTGGCATCCCCAAATCTGCCCTGCTTCCACGTGTGGCTTTGAACAAGCTGATGTATGTGTGACTCGGTTTTCTTTTTGTGACTGGGTTTTCTTCTTGTAACATGAACAGCAAGTTATTATGGACCAGTAAAATATTGAGCTCCAAAGATGTTGAGAATCACTTGTAGCACAGTCCTCTTGAGCCCAGATGTGACAGCCAGGTCAGTCATAACCAAATGGTCAGAGATGATAGCGGAGTAAAGGCCTTCGACAGATTCTGAGGCACCCTCCAAATTAGGAGGAGCCTGCTCCTCACTCCCATACTTGTGTTTGAAGTTGTTGGGAGGAAAGGGGTGGAACGAGCGCTAGAGCTGTTTTGTCCCTAGAGATGTTCCAGGACTTCGGAAAAGAAAAGAGAGAGGAAGTCAATGGAGGAACATCTGGGCAAGTGGATGGAGTTGGAGTAGGGAATTTGGTCTCCTGGAGCACGGCCCAGATCCACCCCAGAACAGCAGGGTCCTGGCAGGAAGCAGGCTATACCAGCCAACATCTGAGAAGAGCATGCTGCAGAAGGCTAGCCAGGGTGGCCAGAGAGCTGCTCAAATGGCCACTTCAGAGCGAGGGATGCAGAAAGCCCCAATAAATCCAAAAAACCACAATGATAGAACCTGGCACACCAACACCGACTAGCTAAAGTTCTTATGAGTAAAAGGAACAGCTCAGAGCAGGTGTGTGAAGCTCCACGGAGGAATCCCTGGGGTCAAGGCGACTCTGGATTCCTAGCTGGAGAACCAAGGTCAGCCCATGACAGAACCCTCCACCATTATCAGTCTTTACCAAACTGCTCATCAGCTCCGGATAGCTGGGGCAGGGAGGGGACTCTGTGGACACATTTCCACTTCCATTCAGGGACAAAGGCACCCCTCTTGGACCCAATGGGAGAAACAGGGCTGAGAAAGTATGTCAGACTAGGGGAGAAAAAGGCTGTGGGTTGCAGGCTGTTGAAAGAGCGACACCTGGCATGGAGGTGACATGAGACTGTCATGTACAACTATAGTAAGTGACCAGACAAGAATCCGTTTCTGAGAAAGATGAGCAAGCATGCAAATCTCTGTGCCTATGCACAGCTCCCCACAGTCGTCTTGTGACTTTGGTCAAGTCACCCCACCAGCCTGAGCTTCAGTTTTCTCACTGTGAACTTTGATGTTCAAAGATGTAAATAATGATGTGGAAAGCAGGGGTGTCAAACGTAAGGGTGACTGGATGTCCAGGACAATCAATGAACCACCAGACTGTGACTGACTCAAACCGGGTTTTAACAGGATGAAACTGGAAGCCCCAACCAACACCAATAAACATTCAGTTGTAATAGTTGTTAAGAAAAAAACTGAGAATTTAAAAATGCAACCAAGAAGAATGTACTGGTTCAGGCATGGCCAGCTGGGCAGCTGCCTTTGTGAAAAAGAACTCAGATGTCCAACAAGAACATTGTAGAAGCCAAGACATCAACATGCTCTCAGGGCCGGGAGTTAGGGGTCAGGTGGAATTCTCTGACACCTGGGAATGTAAACGGGAATTATACTGCAAGATGAGAAGCCATACACCAAGCTCTAGCTGCCTGACAGACACAGTTATACAGAAGTGTTCAGTGAAAATTTAGAGCAATTGTCTGGCCCTGAGAACAAAAACATCCTATGGCTTAGATATCATGGATGCATGCTCTAGATGCATTCAGTAATGGGGGGTAAGTTCTAAAAGTTAATGTGGCTTTAATTGGAATTTGTGTCTTTCTTGGGTGTGATCCTCAGTCTCTGGTCCAGATATCAGACATGGCGCACCTGGCAATAAGACTCTTCCAGGTAGCAAGTGTCAGAACAGATAAAGGATGCAGGCATGCTGTTCAATGTCCTTCTGAATAGACTTTTTTTGGGGAAACGTGCCAATAACTTCTAGAACAGAATACAGGATGAAATGCAGAAAGCAAATCCACTTTCCACCTTAAAGATAGGAAGGAAGATTTACCTTTACACAGGAGGGATGCAAACCTCTCAAGTGTGAAAATAATGGGAACAAGCTGGGCATGATGGTTCATGACTGCAATATCAGAGCCTGAGACACAGAGGCAGGCGGAGCAATGCAAGTTTATTTACAACCTCTCTGGCCTGGATAACCATGGAATTCTTAAAAGTTAAGAAAACTGAAGACTGTGTGTGACAGACACATACACACACACATGCACCCACACAGATACAGACATACATGTACACACAGACAGTCAGACAGACACACATACATACACACACAGGAGAAGACATTGAAAAATGGGGGAAAGACAGTAGGAAAACCAAGAAAAATGATTTGTAAAACATGGAAATATGTTCAAACTCATAGGCAACCAAAAACATTAAATAAAAATAGTAAGATAACACGTCTCTCTCAGAGTGGCTTTCATGGTCTCTTTGTGTGTTAACGTAACAGAACATTGGAGGTGGAGTGCTTTCTAAAGAAAGGGGTTTTATTTAGTTCCCAATTTTGACTGGTCAAGAGCAGGGCATCAGCACTGGCTCTGGTGAGATCATCGGGTCAAATGGCACACTGTGGTGAAGGTGGTGGGTACAGCAAAGGGTTCAAAAGGGGTTCTCATCCAGCATCCCATCCTTACCAGAGTTGATCCAGTCCTGTAAGACCTGAGACAGTCCCCTGAGAATAAGGATGGAGCACTCTGTATCCTAACACACTTCACATCCTAATTGCTCCCACTGGACTCCACTCCTTAAAGATCCCACCACCTCAGCACCTCTACACTAGACTTCTAGCCCATGAACCTTTGGGGGCTAAACTGTAGCTATGAGTGAGAAGACATAAGTACAAGGGTTCGGGACATGGATCACAGTGTAGATGGGAACATTTGTTACACACGCTAGGCCTGTTCTTGTGCTAGCTGTGACATCAAGTTCCCTGCTTTATTTACCATTGGTTTCCTTGCCTAGTCACTGAATAAAATCATAAAATCCCAGAACTGTCAAGAGGGCTGGCTGAGATGATTTTAACTCAGGGTGATGCTTCAAAAAAAAAAAAAAAGTGTGTAGTTACAAGCAGTTGATTACAATACATTTGTAAAATGAAATACACTTTTAGATTTTTATTTTATTTTTTGGTGTTTGAGACAGGGTCTCACATAACTGAGGCTGGCCCAGAACTTTCTATGAAGCCAATGATAACCTTGAGTTTCTGATTCTCCCGCTTTCATCTCCCCAGTGCTAGGATTCTAGGTGTGGACCACCGCGCTCAGCTTATGTAGTCCAAGGCATTGGATCCAGGGTGTCATGCAGGATAGGCAAGTATTTATCAACTAACTACCCTCCTGGACACACTCTATACTTACATAGAGAGAAAAACGTTGATTTTAAGAGTGCCTTCTTTCTGGTAGTTGTCTAAAGTGGTGGGCTTACAGGTTAAATTCTTCTTTTGGGGGGAAGTAAAGACAAAAACATTGAGAAAATGGCGCTAGGGCCAGAGAGATGGCTCAGCTGTTAAGAGGACTTGCTGCTCTTGCAGAGGACTGGCATTCCTTTCCTGGCACTCACCAGGGCTCCCACCTGTCTGTAACTCCAGCTCCAGGGCATCTGATGCCCTCCACAGGTACCCACCTTCACATGCATGTACATGGACATAATACACAGGCCCATGAATACACACATAAGTAAAATATATCTTAAAAAGGAACTAAAACTGATATCAAACAATGGCAAGGCAGGGAGTCACAGTGTGTGTCGAGAGTCACAGTGGGCCTCTTATGCTGTTGGAAGCCCCATGCTGACTGAAGTAGTGAGAGGAAATGATTATGTCACCCTGGACCAGACGTGGCTCTGCAGGGGCTGTGGCACCTGTCCACACATGGATGGGTGTCAGGTTCCAGAGAGTCCTGATTCAGCCTTCTAAAACAGCACAGCTACTCTCCCTGGCAAGACCACTAGGAAGAAAACTAGAGTGTCCAGATGACTCGGACCCTGAGTGGAGCTTCAAGGCTTCCGGTGGATAACAACGGGCAACATCCTGCCTTCCCCAGAGGCCCACTGAGAAGACTTCTGCCCCTGTGTAGGATTTAGGCTCCCTCCTCCTTCCTGCTTTCTTTCTGTCACCCTCCTGAGTTAGTCCTTTGGTTGGAAGGTTTTCATGTAGGGCAAGTGTAGGAACACTTCTGTCCAAAGCTGCAGGGACTGGCCACAGGGAGCAGGTGAGAGGAAGCCAGGTTTAAAATGTGACAGAATCGTGGGGCTGGAGAGAAGGCTCGGGAGTTAAGACTGCATACTGCTCTTCCAGAGGACCTGGATTTGGTTCCCAGTTGTGGGTGGCTGACAACTGTTTGTGACTCCAGCTCCAGGAGATCTGATGCCCTCTTCTGGCCTCCACAGGAACCTGCATTCAAGTGCATGAACACCCCCTCCCTCTCTCCTTCCCTCCCTCTCAAAAAATAAATCCTTTACTTAAAAAAAAAATATGATGGAATGGAAAGCTCATTACACAAAGAACGTGGATTTTTCTGAACGGAGAAGCAATTCCTACAGGTAAAACCATCTATAAGAACACCATCCCCTGTCGTCCCCCCCATCCCCCATCCCCCCTGGGGGGGCGCTCCAGCTGCACTGCACTTGCTCTGTCCCCAGCTGCCACCATGATCATCTACCGAGACCTCATCAGCCATAACAAGCTGTTCTCCAACATCTACAAGATCTGGGAGATCTCGGACAGGCTGTGCCTGGAGGTGGAGGGCAAGATGGTCAGTAGAACAGAGGGTAACGTTGATGACTCGTTCATTGGTGGAAATTCTGCCACTGAAGGCCCAGAGGGCGAAGGTACCGAAAACACAGTAGTTACCAGTGTGGATATTGTCATGAACCACTACTTACAAGAAACCAGCTTCACAAAAGAGGCCTACAAAAAGTACTTCAAGGATGACATGAAATCACTCAAAGGCAAACTTGAACAGAAACCAGAAAGAGTAAAGCCTTTTATGGCTGGGGCTGCAGAGCAAATTAAGCACATCCTTGCTAATTTCAATAACTACCAGTTTTTTTATTGGTGAAAACATGAATCCAGATGGCATGGTTGCTCTCCTGGACTACTGTGAAGATGGTGTGACTTCATACATGATTTTCTTTAAGGATGGCTTAGAAATAGGAAAATGTTAAAAAAATTGGATCTGTCCCCTGTAACTATAACTGGCTGCTGCTTACCAACCATACAACACTAGGACTTAGGACAAAGGAGACTGATGTCATCGTGAGCTTTTATTTTGACCATGATTTATTTATTTAGAGTGGAGACATTGTTCTTTCTTTCTTTCTTTCTTTCTTTCTTTCTTTCTTTCTTTCTTTCTTTCTTTCTTTCTTTCTT
>CABHPP010143403.1:0-17381 GCA_902168425.1 Peromyscus attwateri
TTGTATTATTCATTTGTGTGTGTGTGTGTGTGTGTGTGTGTGTGTGTCTGTCTGTCTGTCTGTCTGTCTGTGTCCTCATGTGGGCCACAACTTCAGGTGTAATTCAGAGAACAACTTTCAGGGGTTAGTTCCCTCCTTATACTATGTGGATTTGGGGAAGTCCAACTCAGATTGTTAGGCAAGGTGACAAGCACATTTAACCACTGAGCCATCTCACTGGCCTAATCTTTTTTTTTTTTTTTTTTTGTGTGTGTGTGTGTGTGTGTGTGTGTGTGTGTGTGTGTACTATGTCTCAGAGGACAACTTTGTGGAGTCACTTCTTTTCTTCCATCTTTGAATGGATTCCAGGGACTGAATATCTCTCTCTTTCTCTGTGTACAATTTGTGGGCGTCAGTTCTTTTCACATTGGTTCTGGAGATTGAACTGAGGTCATCAAGGCTCGGAGGCAAGTCCCTCTACTTGCTGAGAAATCTACTGCCTCTACCCCATCTATATTATTAAAAGTTCTCTTAAAGAGAACAACTCAACCAAAGTTGTTCTCTGATTCCATATGCGTGCAACAGCACATGCCCTCCTCCCAATACCAAATAATTTTAAGAATTTTTTTCTCCTAGGCGTACCTTTAATCTCAGCACTTGGGAGGCAGAGGCACACAGGTGGATCTCTGTGAGTTCAAGGCTAGCCTGGTTTACATATGGAGTTCCAGGATAGTCAGGGCTACCTAAAGAGCTCTGTCTCAAAAACAAACAAAAAGTCTCCCAAACATCTAGGTCTGACAGTCTTTGTTCTAGAATAGTTTCACATTCCTCATCAAGAAGCAATTACCAAAGTGTAAAGTGAAGAAACTTTGGAATCTGCAGGAGTAATGGCTTCCTGTTGACTTGGTGCCTGATAATCGTTCTAATACCTTAACAAAGAAAGTCCCATGTGCCCTAGGTATGTCCTTTTCTCAGTTACTGAAGGCTAGAATGTACAAGGTCAGGCCAATCCCAGCACTCAGGAGGCAGATACAGGCCTGGTCCAAATAGTGAGTTCCAGGCCAGCCAGGACTACATAGTAAGACCTATTTCAAAAGAAAAAAGAATATAGAATGTTTTGCCTCTTATGTGGCCAGAAGGATGGAAGGAATGCTGAGGAAGTCAAGAACACAACTTTTGACATCTTGATTGCCCGGGTTTGAATCTATTTGAGCCTCTGTGTTTTCCTCTGTTAAATGAAGATACCAATAGTTTCTGCTGTAAGGAGCATAGAGAAGAGAAAAGGAACCAAGCTCTGGAGTGTTTTAGCTTAGCAGGCAGGGAAGGGAGAAAAGGAACCAAGCTCTGGAGTGTTTTAGCTTAGCAGGCAGGGAGGAGAGACTGAGGGGTGGATGGTGAGGGAGGAAGAAAAGCTGTTGGTCTAGATGGAAAAGGAGTTTCAAGGAGGAGGGAGTAATCAAACGTGATATGTTGCTGATAAAATGGATGACCTCGCTAGGACACTGAGAGTAGGAAATAGAAAACGCTCATTTTGCACAGTGCCTTGCATATAATAATTGCATAATGCATGCTAACTATTGAAACTTGTATTTCTCACAGTGACAAGTCTCTCCTTTGAATTCTGGTGTGCCATTGTTTTTCTTATATTTTCATTAATGTTAAATTTTGAAGAGCTTTTCACTGAATTATAATGTAACAGAAGATGTACATATATGGAATGTACTGGTCACTAAATTTTTCCAAATGAATATGCTCATAACTAGCACCCAGATCTAGAAAGATTTTCTGTGTATTTCTGTTCTGAGAAGGGAACCTACACATTCTTTAAAGGTTAGCTGGGCATGGTGGCTTCCACCTATAGTCCCAGCACGTCGGAGGTGGAAACAAGAGGATAAGAGTTTGGTCTGGTAGGATAGTTAATTTGGGAAAATTTTGTTTGTATGGATTGGTGTGTGTTGCTTCTGAGCTGGCTTTGTCTGACTTATTTGAAGCCTTCTATAATCTTTGAGCTTAAGGTGAAAGGAAACTCTATGGGTTCAGTGACCTACTCATGCATTATTTACGAAAATGAGCATCTAGACCCCGATTCCAGTGTCTTGGTGTACTGTGATATTGCCGGTTGTCTCTTACTTCCTTTGTTTTGTATGGCCTAGTACAAAGTATTCCTCTGTCCTATTTTGCCTTGAGTTGGATGCAAGGCTGCCAGGTTGTCCTGTGTTAGGTTAACTTTGGCAGCAGAAGCACGGGTGTCTTTGAAGTATGGGGCAGTTCTGAGGAGGCTCTTGTGGCCCATGGTAAAGAAGACTACTAAGAATACTGATTATAATAGCCTCTTTGAGGCCGGGTAGTGGTGGGCATGCCTTTAGTCCCAGCACTTGGGAGACAGAGGCAGGTGGATCTCTGTGAGTTTGAGGCCAGCCTGGTCTACTAAGAGAGTTCCAGGACAGCCAGGGAGGTTACACAGAGAAACACTGTTTTGAAAAACAAAAAACAAAAAACAAAAAACAAAAAAACAAAAACACCCCCCAAAATAGCCTCTTTGATTTAGAGATCCCTAAAGGACTATTGATGGTGAGCACAAATGACAACCTATTAGGGGAGGCCTGGGATTCAGGGGTACAGACCCTAGATTCACTCCAGTACCAGCAAAACAAACAAAGTGCCACCATGACAGTAACAAAACTACAAGGAAAGAAGATGTCATTGGTCACATAAACTCATTGAGTGAGTCTACTGTGGGATAGGCACTTTGTTAGTATTGGTTTAGGATAAAAAAGGGACAACTTAGTTAAGGTGGGCAGGGTAGCAAACACCTGTTTCTTATTGGAACCCTTCCTCTTTCAGACAGGTGTGGTAATGCAAGCCTTTAGTCTCAGCACTCAGGAGGCAGGGGCAGGTGTATCTATGAATTCCAGACCCGTGTGGTCAACAGCAAATTCGGGCCGGTTAGAAATACATAACAAGAGTTTGTGTGAAAAAAAAGATGGATGGGGACACCAGACAAAAGTGTAGAATCCGTTCTGACTTTTTCTCATTTCCCAGTCCTGTTGTGCTCTTGTCTTCTGTTAGTCTGTTTACATTTCTTTCCATTTTAACCTCTGTGATCTTATTCTATGCTTGAGTCCCTAATATTTTGTAGCCGGTTTTCCTGCCTCTATTATTTATTTATTTTTGTTTTTGTTGTTTTGACACAGGGTCTCCCTATGTAGCTCTGTCTGTCCTGGAACTCACTGTGTAAACGAGACTGGTCTGTAACTCAAAGATCCACCTGCCTCTGCCTCCTTAGAGCTGGGAGGAAAGATATGAGTTACTATGCCCGGCTTTCTATTTTTTTCTTGACTTCATTTTGGTCTACCCAAATTATCTTCATCTTGCATAACTGATAATTAAGAGCTTCTGCTTGAAGTTGTTTAGCATTCTAGACCATGTATAATTATTTCAGAATATGATCCCTCTTTTAGTTAGGTGGGCGTTTTTGCTGTCTTCTATACCCTGACTTATAGACCTTAGAATGTCTTTATCTCATCTCTCCTACTTTCTAAGCTGTGTCCAGTCCCAGGTTCTTTAATGAAGGACCTATAATAATACCCAGTGCAGCTAGGCCCATAGTATATATTTAAGATATATTCATAGCTGTGTAATGTAGACCAAGTTCTGTGGAAAGCTGAATTAGCCTCTATGTGTGGGGAGGGGAATCTAAAAAGTAGTGTGAGGGGATGGAGAGATGGCTCAGCTGTTAAGAGCACTTACTTTTCTTGAGCAGTTTATAACGCCCTTCTGGCTTCTGCAGACACCTGCACATATGTTTTTTTGTTTGTTTGTTTTGTTTTGTTTTGTTTTTGGAGACAGGGTTTTTCTGTGTAGTTTTGGTGCCTGTCTTGGATCTTGCTCTGTAGACCAGGCTGGCCTCGAACTCACAGAGATTCACCTGCCTCTGCCTCCCGAGTGCTGGGATTAAAGGTGTGCGCCACTACCGCCCAGCAACACCTGCACATATGTGACATACACTCATATAGACATACATACATACACATAAGCAAAAATAAACCTTTATTTATGTCTGTGCACCACATGCATGCCTGGTGCCTGTGGTAGGCAGACGAGGGTGTTGGGTCCCCTGGAACTGGAGTTACCAGTGGGGGACCGAACCCTCATCCTCGAAGAGACCCAGTACTTTCAGTTGATGAGCCATCCCTTCTGCACTAGTAGTTTGTTTCTCTCACTTATACTTGTACTTGCAAAATGGACAAATACGTTTCTACAAATACATTTTGACATCCCATTTACTTGTGGCAAATGTGGCTTATATAATTTTTTTTTTGCTTTGTTTAGTTAGTTTTTTCTTTGTTTTGTTTTGTTTTATTTTTAAGATACATAGCCCTAGCTGTCTTAGGACTCACTCTGTAGACCAGGCTGGCCTCGAACTCACAGAGATCTGCCTGCCTCTGCCTCCCTAGTGCTGGGATCAAAGGTGTGTGCCACCATGCCCAGCAGCACTTTGTTCATTTACTCAGAGAACTGTAAATATATTATACATGGTTGGTGCTCTTATTTTTTGTAACTTCCTATGGCATTTGAGAAGCAAAAATTTGAAGCTCATAGTCTCACTGACAAGTAACAGAAGAGTTCATGTAGATTACTTTTATCTTTATAAATCTTTATCAGAGTTTTTCCCTGAGTTGCTTCTGGTTCATTTATTCATTAAAAAATATTTATTTAGTTCTTACAGTGTATCCACTACTCTTCTAGGTACTAGGAATACAATAATGAATAAATTCTTTTCTCTCATGGAATTTCTATTATAATCAATAAGAAGTGGGCAGAAGAGTTATAATAAAGAAGAAAACAAATTGTATCCAGTATCATATGTGGCTTCACCTAAGAGACAAAAACTTAAGAAAGTGAAGAACCTAACTGTACACAGGAAAGTATGAGAGGAAGCAGGAATAGTGGGGGTAAATACTCAAGAGAGGGGGATGGACAGCAGAGAAAAAATGCCTACAGATCACAGAGTCTTGTAGACTTTTAAGAACGTTAGCCATACGGTGGTGGCACACACCTTTAATCCCAGCACTCAGGAGGCAGAGACAGGTAGATCTCTGTGAGTTCGAGGCCAGCCTGGTCTACAGAGTGAGTTCCAGGACAGGCTCTAAAGCTACACAGAAACGCTGTCTCAAAAACAAACAAACAAAAAAGAACTTTAGCTTTTACTCAGGATGGATTGTGAAGCCTCTGGAGGTTTCTGAGTTAACAACTTGTTGCTAAAGTTTTCCTGGTCCTGCCTGGCCCACGGTCAGGACAAATCTCTCTCACCCACCAGTCCCACAGCCGCTCAGACCCAACCAAGTGAATACACAGAGACTTATATTACTTATAAACTGTATGGCCATGGCAGGCTTCTTGCTATCTGTTCTTATATCTTAAATTAACCCATTTCTATTAATCTATAAATTGCTACATGGTCCGCGGCTTACCAGTATCTTAACATCTGCTTCTCATCGAAGCGGCTAGCAGCGTCTCTCTGCCTCAGTCTTCCACTTCCCAGAATTCTCCTTTCTCCTTGTCCCACCTATACTTCCTGCCTGGCTACTGGTCGATTAGCACTTTATTTATCAATCAGTCATCCACAGCAACAACTGACATGGTGTGGCTTATATTTTTAACAGAGTCATCCTAGCTTCTGAGTCACGGTGAGTACTTGGAAAAGGTTAAGAACAAAAACAGGAGGAGCAGCTAAGAGGCTTGTGCAGTAAAATCTGCAATGGAGCTACAGGATGCAGCTTAGAGACAGTGTTTGCCTAGAGTTTGTAAGGGCCTTGCTTTGATATCCAGCTCTGGAAAAAAAATTAGACTGGGGATATAGCTCAGTGGTAGAACTGGATGTGACCTCCAGTACTACAAAAGAATAATATGCAATAAAAAGACCATGAGAAAAAAGTGAGAGATGATATACTTGGACCAGAACAGTAGTAGTACAGCTGGTGGTTCTGGATCCATTTTGCAAGTAGAAAACAAGTTTTCCTAATACCCTGTATGTGGGGTGTTAAAGAAGTCACAGATAACTGGAAGTTGCTGTCCCAGATACCTAAAATACACAGCTGTAGTGAATGGCAATGGGGAAGACAAGAGAAGGTACAAAATACAAGATTAAAGGAGTCAGTTTGGGGACTTGGGATGTAACTGAGTTAGTGAAGTGCTTTCCAAGCATGCATGAAGCCCTGGGTTCATGTGCCCAACTCTGAATAAACCAGGCTTGGTGGAACATGTGTAATTAGCACCAAGAGGTACAGATAGAAGAATCTGAAGTCCAAGGTTGCCCTTGGATACATAGTAAGTTTAAGGCCAGCTTGGAATACTTGAGATACTATCTTGAAAAACAAGCCGGGCAGTGGTGGCACACACCTTTAATCCCTGCACTCCGGAGGCAGAGCCAGGCGGATCTCTGTGAGTTCGAGGCCAACCTGGGCTACAGAGTGAGTTCCAGGAAAGGCGCAAAGCTACACAGAGAAACCCTGTCTTGAAAAACCAAAAAAAAAAAAAAAAAGGAAAAGAAAAGAAAAAAACAAATAAACAAGCAAACAACAAACAACAAAGACCAGTGAACAGAGACGATAGTTCAGTTGGAAAAAGTGCATTCCATTCAGTCCTCAGCACACGTCAAATGCCAGATGTGGTATTGGAAGTTTGTAAGCCTAGTGCTGGGATGGTAGATTCAGGAAGATTTCCTCAGAGTTCACTGGACAGCCAGTCTCAACTAATTTCCAGAAGCTCCAAGTTCCAGTGAAAGACCCTATCTCAAAAAGCAAGATTGTCTGATGCCGAAGAGATGGTTCTGTGGCTAAGAGTGCATTCTGCCCTTCCAGAGGACCCAGATTCTGTTCTAGCACCTATATCAGGCTGCACACACAGCCACCAATAACTCCAGTTCCAGGGTATCTGATGCCCTCTGGCCTCTGTGGACTCTTGCACACACATAGTATATATACTCAATTGTATACACACATTTACACTTAAATAAAAATAATAAATCTAGGGCTAGTCGTGGTGACTCACACCTTTAATCCTAGCACTCATGAGCAGAGGCAGGCGGATTATGAGTTTGAGACCAGCCCTGTCTATAGATTGAATTCCAGGACAGCCAGGGCTATGCAGAGAAGAAACCCTATCTCAAATAAATGAATAAATCTAAAAACAACTCAAAATCCAAGATTGTGGCCATCTAGTTGGCTCAGCAGGTAAAGGAACCTGCTGCCAAACCTAACCACCTGAGATTAATACCTAGGACTCGCATGATGGAAAGAGATAACCAACTCCCACAGGTTGTCCACATGTGTTTGTGGTGAGTTGCTTATGCATGTGTGCATGCACATACACACTAAAATGTAATTTTAAAAAAAAGGGTTCATGGGGGCTAGAGAGATGGCTCAGTGGTTAAGAACACTGGCTGTTCTTCCAGAGGTCCTGAGTTCACAGCTACCACATCACATAGTGGCTTACAACCATCTATAATGGGATCTGATGCCCTTTTCTGGCCTGCAGGCCATACATGTAGACAGAGCACTCATACATTGAAAACAACAACAACAAAGCATAAATAAAATTTTAAAAGGTTCATGCATGAATTCAGAGGAGTGTACAGGGTTGTTGCTACCCCACATCAAGTTGGCGGGAGCAATGCTCTTGAGCATGGTCCAAACAAGCTCTGTTTTTTATAAAGTTGTTCAGGATTTGGAGATAGAAAATCAAACTGGATAAAGCTGTCAAGTCTGTCCAGATTTAGTTCATGTCTTGAGGATGCGTGTGTAGATCAGTGATAGAGGGCTTGCCAATCACGCATGGTACCCTGGGTTCAGTCCTGAATGTCAGCATCCTGGGGCCAGGCCTGAGATAGGAAGTGCGGTACTGTTAACCTATAGCAGCCGAGGAGTAAAGACCTGTACTCTAGGAAAGGCAGGGTGCTTCTGCTGCTGCTTTTTCCTTTTTTTTTTTTTTTTTTTTTTTTTCCTCTTTTGAGACAGGATCTCTCTGGGTAGCTCTGGCTCTCCTGGAACTCACTCTGTAGACCAGGCTGGCCTTGAACTTGGAGATCCACTTGCCTCTGCCTCCCCAGTGCTGAGATTAAAAGCGTGCAATACCACTGCCCAGTTTCAGAGTACTGAAATTCTAATCAGCCCAGTGATGTCTGCAGCCACAGACTCCTTTCAGGGGTTTTCATTCACAAGGTTATTTGTATATGAATATGTGTCGGTGGGGCCAGTGTTCCCTCCTTCTACCATGTTTTTCCTGAGGATCAAACTCAGGTCATCCACGTTGGTGGCAAATCCTTTTACCTCCTGAACCATCCACTGGTTCCGTTTTTTATCTTAAATTCCTGGTAATTTTATTCAGCATTGAGGATTGAACCGAGAGCATGCTTAGCAAAACTATACCACTGAGCTCCAACTCCCCTCTAGCTCTTAAATGACATACTAATCACTGAATTGGGAGGGGGGAATCCAATAAGAGAAGAAACTTTAAATCTGCTTCAATTATTTTAATTAATTTTTTTATTCTTTGAAGATTTCATACAGTGTATTTGGATTATAGTTACTCCTCACTCCTCCTAGCTCCTTCCAGATTCTCTCCCCATTTCCCCACTCTTTCCAATCTCATGTCTTTTTTTTAGACCATTCATTGACCTTTTTATTGGATTTGACAAAATCTGCATTATTAAAAGACGAATAAAAAAATTTGAGTTTATATTGAATCCAACAAGCTCTATAGTCTCTAGAATCTTATAAAAGAAATGTCAACTGAGAAAGAAACAGTTACCACATGCAGATACTCCTGGCCAAGTGGGGAACTAGATCTGCAGGTGAGGTCCAGATGTGCAGCAAATGGAAGCCATAGAGGAAGTGCTGTTCACTTACTTGGGTGGAAGGGCTTTCTCTATCTCAGTGGGAAGATTGGGAAGATGGCAGAAATTCAAAGGCATCTGTGGAATGACTTCTCTCATTCCATATGGTAATAGAGATTTTTGATCATGGCACTAAGACACCCTTGGGGAAAAGAACACCCTAGCCAGAGAAGGCTCATGACATAATTCTTGGGTAATATGTACAATTTTCAATAATTTTTAATAACCATATAATTCTAGGTATTGAACCATTACTTAAGTATAGAACTGCCAGGGGCCACACCCTTCAAAGTAAACTGCCTGGTCCTCACCCTAGAAGCCACCCACCTTCAGTAGCTCTTCAGTCAGGAGTGGAAGCTCATCAGCCCTTCCTCTCTCCATGTTAAAATGTTGACTGGCTTGATCTGGACCAGGTCTTGCAGGTAACCACAGTTTCTGTGAACTCATGAGCACAGCACTCCTGTCATGTCCAAAGACACCGTTTGTTTGTTCCAGTCCTCGTGGATTTCTGGCTCTTAAGTCTTGCCTACCCCCTTCACTGATGGTCTTGGGAGTGGTAGTGGTGTTATAGACAGTGACAGCCCATTTGTTTATTTCTAAATTGTTATTCATGTGTCTGTGTTTATGTATGCCATGTGTGTTAGGGTGCCCACAGAGCCTAGAAGAAGGCATTGGATCTGTGGAATTCGAGTTATAGCCGTTGTGACTGGCATTGGTGCTGGGACCAAATAAGTCCTCTGGAAGAGAGCAATTAGTGTTCTTAAGAACTGAGTACTCCTCTCCCTCTCCCTCTCCCTCCTCTCCCTCTCCCTCCTCTCTCTCTCTCTCTCTCTCTCTCTCTCTCTCTCTCTCGTGTGTGTGTGTGTGTGTGTGTGTGTGTGTGTGTGTGTGTGTGTGTGTGTGTGTTTGGTGGTATTATAGGGAGGAGGAACCTTACTGTGCAGATTTAATTAAAACAAAAATACTGCTTTTTATTTAAAAAATAAATAAATAGATAGATAGATAAATGAATAAATAAAAAAAAACAGGCATGATGGCATAAGCTTTTATAAAAAAAAAAAAAGAACTGAGAACTCTCCCCTGCTTCCATTATTTAAGTGCATTTCATTGTTTTCATTCAACAGTTTATTGTTGAATTTATACAGGCAAGGAGGCTCATAACTGTAATCTTAGTTCTTGAGAACCTGCGGCTAAAGGATTATAATTGTCCTATTAGAAGCAAAGCTATTCTAATGAGAGACACTCATGCCCCTCCCTATGGCTTTAAGACTATTAAGACAATGGGCCCCCAGGAATTTCATGCTGGGAGAAGGAAATGGCAGAAATTCTGTGCTTCTGCTTGAGGAACTTGTTTCCCAGGACAGTTTACACAGTTCTGACAACTTGTTAACCACATTGCAGTAGAGACTGGAGCTGAGAGACATTGTGGGTTAGTGATGGGTGCAACCATGCCTTGATCAGGACTGTTTAGTTATGCAGACCTTCTGCCTTCATTTTAAACCTAAACGTCATATTAGGACCAGAAGATGGATTTGAGGAGGCTGGAGTGGGGAGGTGGAGGTGGGGGTGAAGTGTAGGAGTCATGGAATCTCTTGGCTCCTCTTCCCAGCGTGGCCACTTTGAAGAAGTCTCTTTTCTTGGCTTTCACTGTTTTATTGGCCTATTGAGGACTGGTGGCCAATCCTAGGTTGTTCCTGGTAACTACTGGGGCCTAGTCACTGACCCTAACAACTTTGATAATAGGAGCACCACAGCCAAACCTGGGTATATAGTGCATTCCAAATGAGCCCAGGGCTGTAAAACAAAGCCCTATTTCAAAATTAAAAAATTATTGTTTCTTTCCTAGAATACCAGGCTTAAAATGTTCAGAAACACTTGGTCCCTACCATCAGATTTTCACTGTGATTAGGAGTAGAAATACATTCAGGAGGGGTATTGGGGATTTAGCTCAGTGGTAGAGCTCTTGCCTAGCAAGCACAAGGCCATGGGTTCGGTCCTCAGCTCTGAAAAAAAAAGAAAGAAAGAAAAGAAAAGAAAAAGAAATACATTCAGGATATAGAAGTAACACTAAGTAAGAGATGAGGTATCAGGAAATGCTTCCCAAAATAAAGGCCACAGCTGGACTTGAAGGGTGAATAACAATTGCATGGGGGAATAAAGGCATATGAGAAAGCAGAGCAAATGAAATATTTAAATAGTCTGCATGTATTGTGGGTAAAAGCTATTTTGTAGCCAGAACTAATGTCCCCTTTTTCTTGATTCCTCTCAAGCAGGCTCTGATGAGTCTCTTGGAGGGGAGGTTGTACAGAGGAAAACAGGCCTCAGCGGATGTGCAGATGTATGCTTTCACACTGGCTGTGGATCCTCTAGCTGAGAACAGGAGGCTCCTATGGAGCATAAGCCTCCCACAGGGTGCTCCTGGGGCGCCTGTCCTGGAATTACCCAGGCCAGTAACAAAGCTTCCTTTTCTTCTTTAAAGCAAGCCAGCGGGATGGGATGTCTGCTAGCCTTTGTGCTTAGAGCAGACCAACAAGCATCCAGTGACTTAGCACAAAAGCATTGTTAGACTATAGTGAAAAGTAGGCCGGCACCCAGGCCCCTCTCTTTAGAAGGCCCATCCAAAGAGCAGGAGTCCAACAGGCCTGGATTTCGCTCTTTGACATGGATACCAATTTCTAACTTACTGATGACATAGTAAGTTAGATAAGATCTTGGGATCTCAATTTGGAGATTTCTGAGTTGCCGTTGACTCTTTTCTTGGTTCTACATGTCTACTATCAGTAGTAGTGGGGTGCAGGCTGACTTCTTTTTCAGAGATGTCCACTCAGGATTCTTGACTTCTACAGAAAGGATTTCAGCAAAACTGGAGTTTATTAAAAGATTTCTAGCATAGACTTTAAACTTGGGGGTTAATAGAGAGATGGAGAAAGAAAGGCTTAGAGACTCGCACTTCATTGTATTTACAATAGCCATATATGTCATTTTGGTGGGCTCTGAAGTTACATCCTCAAAGAGTTGCTAAGGAATTGAAATTCGCTCATAGGGTGAATCTTGAGGTGCATTGGATAGGATTTCAGTTGATGAGATCATAGGGGTGGCTTGAGAATTTAGGATGTTTTTGATGAACCAGCCTGCCTCCATCTTAGGCTTAAAAGCCATCTTATAATAAAGACAAACTAGGCTCATTCCTGTTTATGATTAAATCTCTGTTTCTCAAGGATTAGACTATGCCCCACCTGTAACCTTAACTACAAATGGTTCTGTGCTGCCTGTTCCAGAAAACGGCAACCATGTCTTTGTTTGAACAAGTTATTATAACCATTTGCAACCCTACCTTTGTTTCAGGAGGTTGTTGTGACCACCTGTGGCTGTGACTGCCCCATTAGGACCTCCCTGCAATCATGCCTTTGTTTCAGGAGGTTGTTATGACTAACTTGTTATGCTTATGTTCTGCTCCTGTAACCCTATTTTATTTTACCAAATCCCCCATTTAGAAAACCTCTACCCCTGAACGCTAAAAACCTTGTCTCCTCACATCCAGTGCTGACTTCTGGAGGAACCCCACCTTAGGGGGAGGCAGCCCATGTACACAAATAAAACTTGCTTTAATTAATTATTTGCTTTAATTAATTTGGCCATGATGATTTTGGTTGGTGGTCTTTCACCTCCCATCGTTGGTATTAGCATTTTCTTTTTCTTTTTCTTTTCTTTTATTTTATTTTGGTATTAACATTTTCTTTTTATGTTTTTTTTTAATTTTTCTTCATTAAGAAATTTTCTACTCACTCCACATACCACTCCCAGATCCCCCCCCCCCTTCCCCCTCCCCGCCCCCCCCCCTCCTCCTCCCACCCCCCAGCCCTCTCTCCCAAGCCACCCTGAATCCATGTATTAACATTTTCATTGCAAACAAAAGGTAATAGTTTCATTGTGAGATTCCCTAGAAAATACCCTTAGGCCCTAAGGCATGGTGCATTACCATTAACAGTCTCATTTGGCACTGTCCCTAAATAAAAGGAACATTATCACTATGTTGACAATCTTCACAGCAACTGTTACTCTAATAGAATTTTGTTTTGTTTTGTTTTAAGACAGAGACTATTCTCTGTATAGTCCTGACTATCTTGGAAGACCAGGTCCTGTAGACCAGGCTGTCCTGGAACTCACAGAGATCCGCCTGCCTCTGCCTCCCAAGTGCTGGGATTAAAGGCATGCCCCACCACTGCCCGGTGATAGAATTATTTTTTAAAGCATTTCAAAAATTAATTAATTAATTAATTGTATATATAGTGTTCTGCCTGCATGTGTGTCTGCAGGCCAGAATTGGGCACCAGATCTCATTACAAAGGTTGTGAGCCACCATGTGGTTGCTGGGAATTGAACTCAGGACCTCTGGAAGAGCAGCCAGTGCTCTTAACCGCTGAGCCATCTCTCCAGCCCCTATATTTATTTACTTGTATATGTGTACACATACACCTTAAATTTTTTTAAAATTACATTGTGTGTGTGTGTGTGTGTGTGTGTGTGTGTGTGTGTGTGTAAGCACACACAAATACCACAGCATGAGTACAGAGGTGATAGGACACCTTGTAGGAGTCAGTTCTCTTTCTAGCATGTCGGTACCAGGGATCAAACTTAAGTCATCAGACTAGATGACATGTAAAACCTGCTGAGCAATCAATCTCTCCAGGCTGGGCTTGAATTCACGCTCCCACTGTCTCAGCACCCTTAGTGCTGGGGTTACAGGCCTGGGACACACCATACCTAGCCCCAAATTATCTGGATCAGATATTAGTTTCCTAGGACTGCCCTAACAAACCCTGCAGTGTGAGTGATGTATTACACAGCTCTGAGGGGTAGAGGGCCAAATCAAAGTGCTGGCAGGGTGATTATTTTCCCTCTCAGGGTTGTTGAGGGGTCCTTCTTTGTTCTTCCTTCATTCTGGTGGGTGGTGGCAATCCTCAGTATTCTTTGGCTTGTAGATCTGTCACCCCAATTTCTGTCTTTAATAATATGTAACATTTTCTCTGTGTCTGTGCTTCTTCTTTATAAGTATAGTAATACAGGCTGGAGAGATGGCTCAGAGGTTAAGAGCACTGGCTGCTCTTCCAGAGGTCCTGAGTTCAATTCCCAGCAACCACATGGTGGTTTACAACCATCTATAATGAGATCTGGTGCCCTCTTCTGCCCTCTCCTGGTGTACAGGCAGAACACTGTATACATGGCAAATAAATAATTCCTTTAAAAAAAAAAAAAGATTTATCTGGGGGATGGGAGGAGGGAGGACAGAGGGATCTGTGGTTGGTGTGTAAAACGAATAGAAAATTTCTTAATAATAAAAATTTTTTAAAAAGTATAGTAAGCCAGGCGTTAGTGGCGCACGCCTTTAATCCCAGCACTCGGGAGGCAGAGCCAGGCGGATCTCTGTGAGTTCGAGGCCAGCCTGGGCTACCAAGTGAGCTCCAGGAAAGGCGCAAAGCTACACAGAGAAACCCTGTCTCAAAAAACAAACAAACAAACAAACAAACAAAAAAAGAAAGCAATAGCTTTATAAGCCGGGCGGTGGTGGCGCACGCCTTTAATCCCAGCACTCGGGAGGCAGAGCCAGGCAGATCTCTGTGAGTTCGAGGCCAGCCTGGGCTACCAAGTGAGTTCCAGGAAAGGCGCAAAGCTACACAGAGAAACCCTGTCTCGAAAAATTAAAAAAAAAAAAAAAAAAAGTATAGTAATACTGGAGTAAGGGTCCACCTTTCTCCCATTCACCCTCATTTTACCTTGATTACATATGCAAAGACCCTATTTCTAAGTAAGGTCATGAGGGGTAGGTGCTGGGTTTAGGATTTGAACTTATCTTTTGAATTTTTATTTTCTTATTTGTGTGAGGGAGAAAGCCTTGTCTAATGTATGGAGATAAGAAGATAGCTTTTGGGATTGTCCACAACACTAGAATTTCTCCACCATGGGTTCTAGTGATCAAGCTTGGGTCATCGGACTGGTCTATAGCAAGTACTTTTTACTTACTGGGACATCTTGCTAGCCTTAAACTTGTCTTTTTAGGGAACATAGTTCAACTTCTATCAGATCATATTATAGCATTACCTGTAAACGTTTGGTAGCTCCCATAGTCTGCTAAATTAACTGTAGTTGCTTCATTTATTTATTTGGAGACAGAGTCTTATGTATCCCAGACTGACTTCATACTGTGTAGCTGAGGATGATCTTGAACTTCTGATCTTCCTGCTTCCACTTCAAGAGATCATAGACATGTACCACCATGCTTGGCTTTATTTATTTATTTGTTTGTTTGTTTGTTTGTTCATTTGTTTTTGAGACAGGGTTTCTCTTTGTAACAGCCCTAACTGTCCTGGAACTCACTTTGTAGACCAGGCTGGCCTCGAATTCACAGATACCTGCTTGCCTCTGCCTCCTGAATGTTGGGATTAAAGGTGTTCACCACACCTTTTTAATGCTGTCCTAGGTTTCAAGCATGTCAAACAAGCAAGCACTTTACCATCTGACCTATATTCCCTGCCCAAAATGCTTCATCTTAGAATACCAGAACTTCTATATGAATAATAAGTATAGTAACAATTATAATAAGTAGAGTACTTGCCATGAGCACAAATCTGGATTCATCTCCCAAAAGCAAACAAACCAAGAACAACTGATCTATTAGGAACTTTCACATTGTATGTATGTCTTTGAATGTTAATAACAATTCTATATGTTAGATATGGTTATTATTTCTATTTTATAGATATGTATTAAAGAAATTACATAACTCACTTAGGATGGCACAGTTATAGAAATGCAATGCAGAAAGTGGAGAGATGGTTTAGCACTTAAGAGCACTGGCTGCGCTTCTAGAAGACCTAGGTTCGATTCCCAGCACCTACATAGTGGCTCTGAACCATTAGTAACTCAAGTTCCAGAGAATCTGATGCCCTCCTCTGCAGGCACTGCACACATGTGGTGCACATACATATGTGGAGACAGAACACCCATACATAAACTGCGATTCAATTTTAGGCTGTCTAACTGTGGTATATGTGGGCTTTCTTGCTATACTAAATTTCACTTTTAGTTTCATCTCTTCCCCACTTATGAAGAACAAAAGAATCTAGTCTAGTCTCTGTACTTTGTTACTTTGTGGTCCTTTTGCATTGGATGTCTTTCTTATTCCCAGCTTTGCCTATGGGATATCATGAAATGGAAACAAACCTCAACAGTTAGTGAGTGTTAGATGGGTGTGGGGCAGGGAGGCATATTTCATGTAAAGAGTGGGTAAATGTGTAGGTTAATTGGTTAATATGCAAGAGTGAAAGGCTTTATAAACTATACTCAGAATTGTGAGTTGTGTGGGGTTTTGTTTGTTTTCTTGAGACAGGGTCTCATGTAGCCTCGAGCTTGATATATAGCCAAAGCTAGTCCTGAATTCCAGATCCCCCTGCCTCTGCCTCCCAAGAGCTGTTTTTAAATTTGTGTGGGTGTTTTGTGTGCATGTATGTCTATGCACCATGTGTTTTCCTGGTGCCTGAGATCCCTTAGACCTGGAGTTACAGCCAATTTTAAACTACTATACTGGCATTGGAACTGGGTCCTCAGGAAGAACAGTGTTCCTAGCTGCTGAGCCTTCTCTCTACTTCCTATCTGCTGGGATTTTGAGTTTTAGTCCAAGAATAATAGAAGATCATTGAATAATTTAATGTGGGAGTGGGCTTAGATTGGCATTTCAGGTAGATTATCTTGGTGAGGCATGTGCTGTAGTTCCAATGCTTGGGAGGGACATAAAGATTGCATGTTTGTTCAGGGTTAGCTTGGGCTACCATCCCTACTAGATGTGATCTGAACTGAACTGTGAACTAAGGGAAGAGACTAGCCGTCTGTCTGAAGTGTTTTCACTTAAAAGATTTTTAGCATTTGTATGGGTAAATGGATAGAATGCATATACTTTCTCAGCATAGTCCTGCTACTTAGAATGCAGTAAGGGACCTCTGCCAGACAGTTGGCAACATTTACCTCCCTTAAGTAAGTGCTTCAGGCTCTGGCCAGATGAGTATATTTGTTGGAAAGTAGAAACTAACTGTTCAAGAGTCTGAAAGAGGACCAGGCAGTGGTGGTATGCCTTCTTGTGGCCTTCATGGGCACCTGCACTCATTTTCACAAAAATGGATACATATGCATACACATAACTAAAAATTAAAAAAAAACAAAAAACAAAAACAAGTCCAAAAAAATCATATTTTTTATTTTAATTAATTTATTTATTTATTAGTCTTATTTATTTATTTATTTGTTTGTTTGTTTATTTATTTATTTTTGAGATAGAGTCTCAATATGTAGCCCTAGCTGGTCTGGAACTCACAAAGACTGCCTGCCTCTGCTCCTTAGTGCTGGGATTAAAGGTGTGTATCACTGCACCCTGACCTTTCATTTTGTTCTTTTGAGAAAGGGTATTGCTATAATGCCAAGGATGGTTTTGAATTAATAGGCTCAAATGATCCTC
>CABHPP010143403.1:17481-27510 GCA_902168425.1 Peromyscus attwateri
GCCCAGCTTGTTTGTTTATTTTTATAGACAAGGTCTCACTATGTAGCTCTGGCTGTCCTGGAACTCACTGTGTAGATCAGGCTGGCCTTGGACTCCCAGAGATCTGCCTGCCTCTGCCTCCCAAATGCTGGGATTACTGGCCAGTATAATCATGCCCATCAGAATTCATCTTAAATGGCAAGCTGATTATCCACTTAAATGTGTGTGTGGTGATTTTCAATTTTAAATTATTATGTTTAAGCCGGGCAGCGGTAGTGCATGCCTTTAATCCCAGCACTTGGGAGGCAGAGCCAGGAGGATTTCTGTGAGTTCGAGGTCAGCCAGGTCTATAGAGCGAGATCCAGGACAGGCACCAAAATTACACACAGAAACCCTGTCTTGAAAAACCAAAAAAAAAAAAAAAAAAAAAAAAGACTGTGTTTATATGTCTGATGTATGTAAGTCAGAGGACAACTGTGTAGTCTGTTCTCTCCTTCTACCTATGTGGGTTCCAGGGATGGAACTCAGGTTGTCAGACTCGGATTGCAATCAGTTTGCTGCTGAGCCATCTTGATGACCCACTTGTAGTGAATTTTTAAGAATGTTAGTATATGTTTTCTTACACTTTAGTAATAAAGGCTTATTTACATTGTATTTCTTAGTTAACATGTATCATATAACATATAACACATACCTTAGGGAAAGGTATTTATAGTGAAGTCAAATATAAAACACAAATTAAGTGAAAGCCTGGGCATGATGGTGCATGCCTGTAATCCTAGCATTTCTGGGGTAGAAGCAGGAAAATCAGGAGTTCAAGGATAGCCTTACTACATAGTAGTTTTACAGTCAGCCTGGGCTACGTGAGACACCATCTCAAAAAAAAAAAAGACTCCGAAATTACATTGTGTCTCTATGTGAATATGGAGACAGTTAACATTTACCACATATGTGTACTTTCTTTTAATAAAAAGATTTAAATGAAAGAAGCTGTTATAATATTTCATTAGACTATGAGAAGAAGCAGTTTTTGGTATAGGTAAAATTGATATATGTATCATGTAACAGGTACTAAAGTACCTATAATTCCCACTTGAGAGGTAAGGTAGGAAGATCAGGAGTTCAAAATTAGCCGGGCGGTGGTAGCGCATGCCTTTAATCCCAGCACTTGGGAGCCAGAGATAGGTCTCGAAAAACAAACAAAACAAAAATTCATCTTCAGCTACCTGGCAAGTTTGAAGCCAGCCTAGACTGGAGAAATCCTGCCTCAAAAAAAAAAAATTAAAATTGAAATGTTAAAACTTCTATAAGGTATTTAAATATGTTTCGGTGTTGGCTTATTCTGTAGGACAACCCAAGGGGATCGTCTATAAAAAACTGAACACGCAGCATCTGTGATTCCCACCCAGCAAAGCTGAACATGCCAATACAGCTGTTCTTCCCTCGGCTTCTCTGCAGCGGGATTTGTTCAGAGGCTGCACAGCTGAGTCTGCACCCAGAGTTGCCTATGGGGAAGTGAGTGTGCCCACTAATGGGGTACACAGTGTTTAGCAACTTCGAAATCTTCCTTGTTGGCAGATCTCAAACTTCCTTTCTTCATACATGCATGCATGGGTCTTGAGACATGGAGAAGTTGTGGGTTTTGAGGGCCCAGAGGCTTATCAGCCCCACCAATATATTCTCCAGCATTAGGCAAGACAAATGGATTGTTGTTCAAAAAAATTCTGTTTGGTTTCCCTCTCTGGACCTGGTTTCTACTTTTCCATCCTGCCTAGGAAAGCCAGAGTCTGTTAGTCACTATGAATCCTCCTCTTTTCTCATCTTTTCTTTGCTCTCCACCTTCTAGGTAAGTCTATGGATTTAGTTCTTCCCTCCACCCCTCCCTTTCTGTTTAAACTGGATCCTTTTATGTAGCCTAGGCTAACCTTGAACTTCCTATGTAGTCCAGGCTGGCCTTGAACCTTGCCTTAACCTCCCAAGTACTACAATAGATGTGAGCCACCACACTCTGGCTTTCTTGGGCTTTGATACATATTTGTAAATACATATGTGTTACTCTGAACCAAAACCAAGAGTCCAAGCATCACCAGGCCTTCAGAAAATGCAGTCTTCGTTCCTTCTGCCTGACATTCAGCAATGTAAGACGGCCTTCCATGTCACGCTGTCACCGTGTCAAAGAAGCAAACTCTATTTCTTTAGATGTTTTGACTCTCAAAACTAAGGAAATTTGCCTACATTGTCAGATGTTAGCTGCGTTGCTCCCTATAGCTTGGAGTTTACAAGCTCGATTTCTTTTTAGCAATGGCCCCTTTATGTGAACTTGGGCAGAGTCCCCTAGAGTGAGAAGTCACTGTGCTCATGCTTCCACTGTTGTAAGATGTCCAAGGTGGGTTACGAAGCAGGATTAAGCAGGCGAACAGGCTTTCCTTTTGAGAGTCAGGAGGTGTGTCCAGCTATTCTCTCTGTGATACCGAACCCGCTCTGCTTCATACAGGGATCTGATGTGCTGTGTGGTGCTGCCCCCAACCGGTTTATTCTGATTCTTCTATTCTATTACCATGTTCTTTCTGAGCACATCCATTTTTTTTTAAATTATATTCTCATTTAAAACAACATCAAACAAAAAGATTGTGAATTAGATGGATCAGGTATACCTACTTGGTAGATGGGAAAACTGAAGGACAACTAACCTTATTGATTTTTTTCAAGATTAAATGGTTCTTAGAAGGAATAATTGACTAGAATTCAATTCAGATCTCTTGCTCATTATACCATTAGGTCCTCTAGTCCTTTGTAAGTTCAGTATCATAGTCTAAAAAAGTATACTCATTATACTTGTAGAATTTGTTCCTTTTTCTCTCTTGGAAAGAGGAGGGAGATAATGTATCTTGAAAGGGTTGAGTACATTCACTTTTGAGTTCCTGTTCTGCACGGAGCTATCTCATGCAAATGCTGTGACCTCTAACTCCTTGTATAATGAATGTAGTTGTAAAAAGATGTACTCTGAAACCAGACTGTATTGTCTGCCTGATTCTGCCCTTAATAATTAAATAACCTTATTTAACCTTTGACTGTCTTTTGTAATATGAGAGTAATGCAGATAAATCTATGTACATGTTCCAAATTTAGAAAAACTCACCTGGCTCTGTAGTGCAGTGGATAGCACATTGGACTTCTAGACAAAATTAGAAAAACTCTGAAATCGGAAACACCATTGGTCCTAAACATTTTAGAGAAGGGGTACTCAGCCCATAGTACACTTATCTTGTAGGGCTGCTGTATAATTAAATTATTAAATGAGATAATGTATATATAATTTTTAGAAGTGTTTGGTGTAATATATAAAGCACTATATAAATATTCACTGAAAAAATACTGTTATATGATCTATAAGTATACTTTTGCGCTTCCTTTTTTTTTTTTTTTAAGATTTATTTATTTATTATGTATAGAGTATTCTGCCTGCATGTATGCCTGCAGGCCAGAAGAGGGCACCAGATCTCATTACAAGTGGTTGTGAGCCACCATGTGGTTGCTGGGAATTGAACTCAGGACATCTCTCCAGCCCTCTTTTCTTAGACAGCGTCTCACTATGTAGTACTGTCTGGCCTGAAACTCAGAGATCTGCCTCCCAGGTGGTGGGATTAAAGGCATGTACCACCACACTCAGCTACTTCTGCAGTCTTAAGAAATCATCCCTGGCATGGTGGCACACACCTTTAGTCCCAGCACTCAGGAGGCAAAGGCAAGCGGATTTATGTGAGTTTGAGGCCAGCTTGGTCTACAAACTGAGTTCCAGAACAGCCAGGGATTCATAGAGAAACCTTGTCTTGAAAAGTAAACAACAGGCCGGGCGTTGGTGGCTCACGCCTTTAATCCCAGCACTCGGGAGGCAGAGGCAGGCGGACCTCTGTGAGTTCGAGGCCAGCCTGGGCTACCAAGTGAGCTCCAGGAAAGGCGCAAAGCTACACAGAGAAACCCTGTCTCGAAAAAACCAAAAAAATAAAAGAAAAGAAAACAACAACAACAAAATTATCACAGGAGACTGGAGAGTTGGTTCAGAAGTTAAGAGCATTTGTTTTTGCAGAGAGCCCAGATTCAGCCCCAACTACTTACATGGTGGCTCACAACCATCGATAACTCCAGTTCTAGGAGCTCCAACATCCTCTTCTGATCTCTAAGGGTACCAGGCACACAAGTGATGCACATGCATGCATACAGGAAAAACATACACATGAATCTTTTTTTTTTTCCATTAAAAAATAAACACAAAGTGGGGTGTGATAGCATATACATGTACTACAGCATTTGGGAAGTTGGGTAGGGAGGATACTGAGTCCAAAGCCAGCCTGGGTTAAATAGTAAGACTGGTTCCAAACAAACAAAATGGCAAAAACCTCACAAAGCAGTGCTTCAAGATTATGTGGGAATAATGGAAAACAGCAGATTTCTTGGAAGAATGCATTCTTTAGTTCTTCCACAGCCCTGTTTCCTCCTATTCAACTTACTTTGCCTAATTCTTAACCACTGAACTGCTCTGGCATGGCTGCCAATAACATCTTAGTGTCCGAGTTGCAAATGGACATTTTTTTCCAAGCACATCTTATTTGGTGTGTACAGCATTTTGATACTGTTGGTCATTTCTTTTTTGGCTATTCTCTTCTTTTAGCTTCTATGATGATATTTTGGTATGGTTGTTTTTTATTTGTTTGTTTTTTGTTTTGGGTTTTTGTTTTGTTTGTTTAGAGACAGGGTTTCACTATGTAGGCCTGAGTGGCCTGGAACTCATTATGTAGACCAGAGAGATCCACCTGCTTCTGCCTCCTGAGTGCTGGACTTACAGGCATGTGCCACCAAACCCAGCTGTGGGATGTGTGTGTGGCTGTTGGGGGTGGGGGGTCTCCTGTAGCTCAGGTTAGACTCAAACTCTTGATCCTCTTGAATTTACTTCCTGAACACTGGAGTTATGGCATGTGCTACTATGCTTTCTTCCTCAATTTGTCTTTGTCTTTTCCTTTGAACTTTACCTTTCTTAAGGAGTCCAGGTCCTTACCTGTGTGTTATCCCCAGGCTACTTCCTCTACTACTTGGCATCAGTAATTACCCCGGCTCAAGATTGTTACTTCCTAAGATTTAGTCTCCTGCTAGACTCAGTTCCTAACTAATTCTTTACTTTTTTTCTTTTCTTTTTTCTTTTTTAAGACAAAGTCTCACTTCATTTTAGGTATAGGACTCATTATGTAGGCCATGCTGACCTTAAACTCACGGTAATCTTCCTGCTTCTGCCTTGTCGATGCTGGGGTTACAGCCATGAGGTACCATGCCTGGCATAAAATGGTTTTGGTTTTTTGGTTTTTTTGGTTTGTTTTGTTTTTGAGACAGGTTTCTCTGTGTAGCCCTGACTACCCTGGAACTCGATCTGCAGAACAGGCTGGCCTCAAACAAACAGAGATCCACCTGCCTCTGCCTCCCAAGTGCTGGGATTAAAGGTGTGCGCCACCACGCCTGGCCATAAAATGACTTTTTTTTTAAAAATAATTTATTTATTTTTATTTTATTTGCATTGGTGCTTTTGCCTGCATGTATGTCTATGTGAAGGTGTCAGATCTTGGAGTTACAGACAGTTGTCAGCTGCCATGTGAGTGCTGGGAATTGAACCCGGGTCCTCTGGAAGAGCAGTCAGTGCTCTTAACCGCTGAGCCATCTTTCCAGCCCCCATAAAATGACTTTTTAAAAAGGTGTTTGGTGGTACTGAGGAGCTGAGGAGATGGCTTAGCAGTTAAGAGCACTGAACAAGTTCAGTTCCAAGTACCCGTGTCAGGCAGCCCATAGACACTTGTGACTCCAACTGCAGGTGGTCTGACCCTCTTCTGGATTCCTCAAGTGACCGGCACATCTGACATTAGACACATACTCACACACATACACATAACTATCTTCCCTATGGTGGTACACACTTTTAATCCCAGCACCCAGGAGGCAGAGGCAGGTGGATCTCTATGAGTTCAAAGACAGACTGCTCTACAAACTGAGTTCCAAGACAGCTAAGACTACACAGTCTCAAACAAACAAACAAAATTTTAAAAAACATTTAGAGGAGATCCAGGCATGGTGGTACATGCCTGTAATCCCAGCACTTGGGAGGTGGAGGGAGGGAGGATAAGTTCAAAGTCATCCCTGGCTACACAGTGAGTTTGAGGTTAGCCTGTGCCACATGAAGCACTTCTGTAACAGGTCTTTCTTTGGACTGCCAACTTCCAGATAATGACACTGAGACATTTTATTATGAAAGCTTGGCCTTAGCTTAGGCTTGTTCCCAACTAGCTCTTAAAACTTAAATTCTAAGGCTTGTATCTTATTAGCCAAATTTTTATTATTTACATCATTAACCTGTGTTCTGCCATGTGGCTCGTTACTTTTCCTTAGTACAGTGAGTCTGAGTTCTTCCACATCTTTCTGGTGAATCCCCTGCTCCTCGGATTTCTTCCCAGATCCTATCTCTGTCCAGAAGTCCCACCTATCCTCTCCTGCCTAGCTATTGGCCGTTCAGCCCTTTATTAAACCAACCAGAAGGTGCCTTAGGCAGGTGAGGAAGGACAGACACATCTTCACATAGTGTACAAAAAGATTATCCCAACACACTATCTCAAGACAAATGGCTGAAGTGATGGCTCTGTGTTTAAGAGCACTTGCTATTCTTGCAGAGGATCTAAGTTCAGTTCCAAGCACCCATGTGGTGGCTTACAGCCATCTCTAACTCTAGTTCCAGAGGATCTGACACCCTCTTCTGGCCTCTGTGAGCATCAGGAATGTATGATACACATACATACATACATGCAAACATTCATACACATAAAAATAAATCTTTATATTTGATCTTAGCAAAAAGGCAGAAAAGCAACAAAGTAAACCCTTGAAAAGTGAAAGAACAAACGTTGTTTCTAGGTGTTTGCTCTTACATGCTTTTACCACCGGTCTAAACAGTTCTGATAAACAGTAGCGGGGCCTTCCTTCTGTTTTGCAGTATATCAACTCTGGGAACCTGGAACAGCTGCTAGACAGTGACCTGTATTTACCCTGGACTGTGAGAGTCAAACTGGCCTATGACATAGCAGTGGGCCTCAGCTACCTTCACTTCAAAGGCATTTTCCATCGGGACCTCACATCAAAGGTACGAAGACTATTTTCATAACTCTTGAGAAACACAGGGTTAAAAAACAGTTATTACAGAGCCTAGAAATATGAGGATCTCTATTCTAGAGTTAACTTTTAATCAAAACATAGTTCAGTATTTGATACAGTTAATCCTTAGAAAGCTTCTATCTGGGTTAAGGATATAGCTTAGTTGGTAGGGTGCTTGCTTAGCATGCACAAAGATTTGATCCCCAGCACTGGATAGAAGCCGGAGGATCAGAAGCTCAAGATCATTCTCAACTACATAGAGAGCTCAGGCCAGGCTAGAGGTCCTAAAAATCAAAACCAAACCAGCCTGTGTCTGCTCAGAGCAGGCACCTTTGAGTACCGAGCCAGCAGTACACACATCTTGAGAGCCTTTATATTTGACTTTAGTCTCCTGAATGTGTGCTGCATAAGCACCTGGAGAGCTTCCCGAGAGCTGTGGAGCCTGACCCGTTTTCTCCTCCATGGCCTCCAGGAAGCAGCTCTGAACGAAGAGCAGAGTTGGGTGATAGTGAGTCAAGTGAATGAACGTTTGGAGTGCTCGGTGGGCCACCGTGTGCTGACCCATTTCTATTGTGTGATAGAGTTTCTGCCACCCTGCCAGTTTTGCTTTGATGTTCGCTGGTCTCTGTAGTGTTGTTCTGTTGTCCAGATTGCTGTGTGACCAGGTTAGAAAACAGTTTCTTTCAGAGAAAGTTGGCCTTGTTACAAAGCAGGAACTTGAGGGCTGAATGTCCCAGGATACTTCCATGACAAGGGTTTGTTTTTTTGGTTTTTTTTTTTTTTGGTTTTTTCGAGACAGGGTTTCTCTGTGTAGCCCTGGCTGTCCTGGAACTTGATCTGTGAATCAGGCTGGCCTCAAACTCACAGAGATCCATCTGCCTCTGCTTCCCAAATGCTGGGATTAAAGGTGTGTGCCACCACCTCCTCGCTCCATGACAAGGCCTTTAAATCATATTATTTGAGCTAATGGAGGAACTGGAAGGCCACCTAGGGTACTTAGTATGACATCTGCCCAAGGACCAAATTAAAGTCTTGTAAGGTTTGTTAGAGGGTTTGTTTTGAAGGTTTATTTTCATTTTATATGTATGAATATTTGCCTACATCAATGTATATGCACCATGTGCATGCCTGGGGTGCACAGGCCAGAAGAGGGTATGAGATTCCCTTGTCTGTTGTAAGCTGGCATGTGGGTGCTAGGAAACAAACCTGGATCCTCTGCTAGAACAGCCAGTGCTTTTCTGCTGAGCCATCTCTCCAGCCCCGGAGTTTAGGAGTTTCATACATATCCAAGAATAGTAGTCACTTTATTCCTCCCCCACATATACACATGCATACACACACACACACACACACACACACACACACACACACACACACAGGCATCTAGCCAAAATCAGATCTTCCACTAAAAGTATTATTTCTTCTAAAGTAGAAGAAATGTGCAAAAAGTTATCCCCCATACCTACATGAATGTTTCCTATGCCTGGATTCATGGATGGAAAAACAATAAAGTGGGGGGGGATTTTTAACCTATAATTACATATGGTCTCATTGAGAAATAACTAAAGGAGCCAGGTGGTGGTGGCACACACCTTTAATCCCAGCACTCAGGCAGTGGCAGGTGGATCTCTCAATTCAAGGCCAGCCTGGTTTATAGAGTGAGATCCAGGACAGCCAGGGCTACACAGAGGAACCCTGTCTCAAAAAGAGAGGGGGGTAGGGGGAGAGAGAGAGAGAGAGAGAGAGAGAGAGAGAGAGAGAGAGGAGAAATAAAAGAACAGTGCAGTATTTTATAGTTGAATATTCAGCTGCATGGACTGTAGACTTTTTATCACAGGGGAGATCACTCTAGGCCAAGATGGTAAAGCTTCCTGGAAGAAAACTCCCTGCTCCTCAGCAGTGTAGCATATTCCCTTTCTGTACTCTGAAAATACTTTGTCATTTTGGTTAGTATTCTTTTTGAGCTTGTTGTAGTAAAAAATGAATAAGCTCTCTGGGCACAGATAGGAATGTTTATAATTCCAGTGCTTGTAAGAGTGAGACATGATGACCACAGTTTGAGGCTAGCTCGGGCTATCTAGTGAGACTTTCTTTCAAAAAACCAAACCAAACAAATAAAAAGACCAAACAAGCAAATAAAGAAAAAGACCAAACTAAAAACCCTAGAACTGTTGGGTAAGACCACCAGCCTTTGATTTCCTTATATGAGAGTAGATATTCTCTTTAGCAATGGGCTTAAAGCAAAACGATGGGAGGGCTGGAGAGATAGCTGAGCCATTGAGAGCACTGGCTGCTCTTCCAGAGCACCCAGGTCCCATTCCCAACTTCAACATGGTGGCTCAAAACCTTCTGTGATCCAACGCCCTCTTCTGGCCTCTGCAGGCACTGTATGCACATGGGGTTCAGACATACTTACAGGCAAAACACCCATACACATAAAGACAAAACAAAAACAACGCAGGATCTTAAAACAATTCCTTTTATAAGGAACCTGGCTGGCTTTAAGAGGGCAATCCTTACTTATGTCTCTGCCTCCTGAGCACTGGGATTACAGACATGCACCACCACACTCAGCAACTCTTTGTTTCTAGGCCATACCTCCTGGACTTTAAGATGGTATTGAGGATATTTGGAAATGATGAGATTAAATGAATTTTTAAGGTCTAATGATGGTATAGGAAATTCTCTAGAACAGTAGGTTCAGCTGGGTATTGGTGGCACACGCCTTTAATCCCAGCACTCAGGAGGCAGAGCAGGCAGATCTCTGAGTTTGAGGCCAGCCTGGTCTACAGAGTGTTCCAGGACAGTCAAGGTACACAGAGAAACCCTGTCATGAGAAACCAAAAAAAAAAGAAAGAAAGAAAGAAA
>CABHPP010143403.1:32061-42586 GCA_902168425.1 Peromyscus attwateri
ACCCAAATGGAAAAAAGGGAAAATATGAAGAAAGATAAAGATGTAAAGGGGGTCTTCAAGCTTGGTAAGTCCAGGCTTGTCCAGGTCACTTATAGGTGACACATTTGGGAAAGGTATAGTAGTACCAGGGGGTAGGGCTATGTGGGAAGTGAGCCAGATCATACTTTTGGTGGATGGATGCTAGAGACTGAACCAAGAATCTCATGCAAGCTAAGCACATATTGTACCACTGAGAAATATCTTTGATACTTAAGACCATGGTTAGTATTTAGAAAACAAGGAAATGGACTGGAGAGAAGGCTCAGCAGTTATGAGTATGTACTGCTTTCTGCAGAGGACCTGAGTTCAATTCCCAGCACACGTCAGATGGTTTACAACCATCTATAACTCCAGTTCCAAAGGAAGCAATACCCTCTTCTGGCCTTCATGGGCACCTGCACTCACATCTGCATTCACCCTCCTCACATATACATAGTTAAAAATAAAGTAAATCTTTAAAAACATAAAAAAGAAAGGATAACATTTGTGCTTTGGAAATTCGGCACTTGGGAAGTGGAGGCAGGAGGATCAAGGTCAACCTCAGATACATACCAAGTTCTAGGCCAGCCTGGGCTCTATCAAACCTTGTTTCAAAAAATAAAAAAACAGCCTAGTTGTGGTGGCACATGCCTTTAATCCCACCTCTCAAAGCAGAGCCAGGTGGATCTCTGTGAGTTCAAGACCAGTCTGGTCTAAAGAGTGAGTTCCTGGACAGCCAGAGCTGTTACATAGAGAAACTCTTGAAAAACCAACCAGCCAACCAACCAACCAATAATAATAAACAGTCGGGGTCCGAAATAGTGTTTTTGGATGGGCATGGAGGTGCATAATGATGATGATGATGATGATGATGATAATAATAATAAATAATAAAACAGTCCAGGTTTGAAATAGTGTTTTTGGATGGGCATGGAGGCACATACCTTTAACCCCAGTGCTTAGGAGGAAGAGGCAGGAAGATCTCTATGAGCTAGAGGCCAGCCTGTTCTACATCTCAAGTTCTAGGCCAGCCAAGGCTACATAGTGAGTTTCTGTCTCAAAAAACACACAAATTGCCGGGCGGTGGTGGCGCACGCCTTTAATCCCAGCACTCGGGAGGCAGAGCCAGGCGGATCTCTGTGAGTTCGAGGCCAGCCTGGTCTCCCAAGTGAGTTCCAGGAAAGGCGCAAAGCTACACAGAGAAACCCTGTCTCGAAAAACTGAAAAAAAAAACAAACACACACACACACAAATAAAAAGTAGTGGCCATGTCTGAGTTCTGGGTTTCTCAGCCACTAGGGCAGTCCTGTCCATTTTGATTGGTGCCCACTGTGAGGAATTTGGAAGTTCCTCATCGACTTTATCACACTGCCCTGGATGGGAATAAGAATGCTGCATGTAGCCTGGCAGTGGTGGTGCACATCTTTAAACCCAGCACTCAGGAGGCAGAGGCAGGCAGGTCTCTGTGAGTTCGAGGCCAGCCTGGTCTACAGAGCTAGTTCTAGGACAGCCAGGGCTACTAAAGAAACCCTGTCTTGAAAACCTACCCCACCACTACCACCACCAAAAACGACAACAACAAAAAAAAGAATGCTGCATGTTTTCCTGAAGTCATACTACCATGAGCATGACTGGTCAGAATTCATTGCCTACCTCCAGCTCTATATCAGGACCAGACTTTCCCCTAGGGAGATGGTGGCTATTCTGTCTTCCATTACCGTCACGTGAACCTGCTTCTAATGTGCTATGAAAAGGAGTAAAGAGATTTTGGACTATTACTTAGAAAACTGTATGGGACCTCAAGCACACATTTTCTTGGCTCAAACAAAGACCATTGTATACTGATTCCATCCCTCTGCTTGTGAGAGTAGGTGGCTTAAATTAATATTTAGGTGAAAAAAACAAAAAACAAAAACAGGGCTGGAGAAATAATTCAGTGGTTAAGAGCACTGTCTGGGGGCTGGAGAGATGGCTCAAAGGTTAAGAGCACTGACTGCTCTCCCAGAGGTCCTGAGTTCAATTCCCAGCAACCACATGGTGGCTCACAGCCATCTGTAATGAGATCTGGTGCCCTCTTTTATATACATGCTGTATACATAATAAATAAATAAATCTTAAAAAAAAAAAAAAAGCACTGTCTGCTCTTCCAGAGGATCCAGGTTCAATTCCCAGCACTCACCTGGCAGCTCACACCTGTCTATAACTCCAGTTCCAGGGGATCTGACCCCCTCACGCAGACATAAATGCAGGCAGAACATCAATGTACATAACAAAATGAAAATAAACAAACCATTTCAAGATCCAGGATTAACTCATCTGACTTTTTTTTTTTTTTTTTTTTTTGAGGCAAGGTGTATTAGTCAGTGTTCTCTAGAGAAATGGTTCTCAAAATGTGGGTCGCAACCCCTTTAATAAACCTCTATCTCCCAAAATATTTACATTCATAACAGTAGCAAAATTACAGTTATGAAGTAGGAATGAAAATCATTTTATGGTTTATGGTTGGGGTTACCACAACATGAGGAACTGTATTACAGGGTCACAGCATTGGGAAGGTTGAGAACCACTGCTCTACAGAAAGAATAAGCATTTATTGGAACGGCTCACAGGCTGTGGTCCAGCTAGTCCAACAATGGCTGTCTACCAACAGAAAGTCCAAGAGTCCAGTGACTGCTCAATCCACAAGGCTGTATGTCTCAGCTGGTCTTCAGTATATACCAGATTATCAAAAGAAATAGGTTCTAATGCCAGTGAAGGTATGGGCATGTCAGTGAGAAGGAGGTCAAGCTTCCTACTTCCATGTCCTTTATATAGGCTGCAAGCAGAGGGTGTAACCCAGATTAAAGGTGGATCTTCCCATCTCAAAGATCTGGATTAAAAGTGGGTCTCCCCATTTGAAATTATTTAAGAAAAAGAGCCCTCACAGGTATGCCCAGCCACTTGGGTTTTAGTTAATTCCAGTTGTAGTCAAGTTGACACTCAAGAATAACCATCACACAGGTTCTCATTATATACCCTGGCTAGCCTGGAACTCACTGCCTCCCCAGTGTTGAGGTTAAAGGCTGTGCCGTCACACCAGCCTCATTTGCTGTATTAAAGCCCCCAGTTTTGACCGTGGAACCAAGCTCAGTGTGTGATTTACAGGACAAGATGCTCTGGTGGGAGACGTGAGTAGTAACCATACGGCTGGCTAATCCCTACTTCTAAGCCACTTTATTTTCTCTTCTTTGGGAACCCTAGAACTGCCTAATAAAGAGAGATGAAAATGGTTACTCTGCAGTGGTAGCTGATTTTGGCCTGGCTGAGAAGATTCCTGATGCTAGGTGAGTAACCCTGAAGGCCACAGGCAATGGTCAAAACTAAGGGGAATCCAGCTTCCTTCCCAAGGGTCAGTACCTAGCCACAGCTCAAGTCCATTCCTTGTCTCGATTCATCCAAGTCTATACCCACCCTTGGGAGCAACAAAACCCAATCAGATCTGGTTGTGTAGTCAAGCACAGTGGCACACACCTGTAAACTCAGTACTTTCAAGGCAGAGGCAGGAGGATCACTGCAAGTTTGATTCCACTAAGGGCTTTGAGCCGCTGTATCAACCAACAAGGACTCAGGGGCTAGGGATACTGTAGCCCAGTTAGTATAGTGCCTGTATACACAAAGCCCTGAGAAAATTCCAACACCACACAGACCAGGTGGTGCATGCCTGAAATCTAGAACTCAGTAGGCGGCTGGAGGATCAATAGCCGGAAGTCATCCCCCATTATATATAGTTCAGGCTGTGTGAAACCTTGTTTTATTTTGTCAGTTCCCATTGTGCCAGTCACCGGCAAGCTTTCTTCCTTTACTTCACAGTACAGGGAGTGAGAAGCTGGCTGTGGTGGGCTCACCTTTCTGGATGGCACCTGAGGTTCTCCGAGATGAGCCTTATAATGAGAAGGTAAGTCTGGAGATTTCAAGGCCTGATTATCCTTTGTGGCCCAGGTAAGGATCTGTATCCTGCCTGCTAAATATAGGGCTAGCATCTGGCTGTTGTTAACCAGTGGGTGACTTGAATGGAATATGGGTAAAGCTGCCCAGACCTAGGCTGTTAAGAGTGGGGGTGGGGCAGGGCAGATAATCCACTCCTTACTTCACCGAGAGGAAAACTCAGGTTTGACCACCTACCAGGCAGACGTGTTCTCTTACGGTATCATCCTCTGTGAGATCATCGCCCGCATCCAAGCTGATCCAGACTACCTTCCCCGAACAGAGGTGAGCTACCAGCATGGGACCAGCACCACAGGGATGGGGTGTTTTGGTTATGGAACTGTTTTATCCTTGGGTGGAGTTGCTGGAACTACTCTGTGGCTACTTGTGAGGCAGTTCCCAGCCTCGTCTGAGTAGGCCAGGATGAGTGTGTATGATTAATGACTTACTATTCATGTCCCTTGTACACTTCTCCACCTTACTCATCCACAGAATTTCGGGCTGGATTATGATGCTTTCCAGCACATGGTGGGAGACTGCCCCCCAGAGTTTTTGCAGCTCACCTTCAACTGCTGTAATGTGAGTGTCTTTCTTCACCTGGCTTTGGTCAGGTGCTGAGCCCTTTTCATTTAATTAGGACTGTAGGGAAAGGCTACGAATTAGTCTCATAAGGGGCATGGCATCATTTTCCCCAGATGTGTAACACCAACCATATTTCCTACTCTGGCCTATACAGGCTCTCCAGAGTGCTCTGGACCAAAGAAAGAAAAAACCTGCTTTGTATTTTCCAGCCCTCAGCCTGCAGGGTAGACCCATGGCTGTGCCCTGAGTGTTGACCAAGCTTTGTCAGGCTTTATTTGTTGAACTATAGCAACAGCCAGTCCTAACGCAAGAGAAAACTTTAGTTACCCAACCTGAATCTTAAAAGATGCCAGAAACAGATTCAGACTTCATCTTTGGGGTGAAAAGTGCAGAGCAGGACTCATGGCTGGTGTGGATGCCTACAGATGGACCCTAAACTGCGCCCATCCTTTGAGGAGATTGGAAAGACCCTAGAGGAAATTATGAGCCGCCTACAGGAAGAAGAGTTGGAAAGGGACAGGAAGCTGCAGCCCACAGCTAAAGGTAAGAGATCAGACCCAGATACCCAAACCTGACCCTGAAGGGAGGAGTGAGACTCTGAGATTCCCCTCTGGGGAAAGATCCTAGGTCCAGAAGTCAAAGGAGAGTGGTCATGGACAATAAAGTAGTAGGCGGTCTTACAGTTGTGACCTGGCACATTGTTTCCCTCTTTTCTTATCGATAAAATGGGACAACTACCTACCTCACTTTCCTCCAGAACAGTATAGTAAAGTGCTGCTTGTACTGACTGAGAGTAACCCAAGCTTACTGTCCTTCAGGACTGCTGGAGAAAGTGTTCGGAGGGAAGCGACTGAGTTCACCGGATGACAAGATTCCCCCTAAGTCTCCACGTCCAAGACGTACTATCTGGCTGTCTCGAAGCCAGTCAGACATTTTTTCTCGTAAGCCTCCACGTACAGTCAGTGTCTTGGACCCCTACTACCGGCCACGAGATGGTGCTACACGTACCCCAAAAGTCAACCCTTTCAGTGCACGCCAAGACCTCAAGGGTGGCAAGATCAAATTCTTTGACCTGCCCAGCAAATCTGTCATTTCCCTTGTATTTGACCTGGATGCACCAGGGCCTGGAACTACGCCTCTGGCTGATTGTCAGGAGCCATTGGCCATGTCTTCAAGACGGTGGCGTTCTTTGCCTGGTTCACCCGAGTTCTTGCGTCAGGCTTGTCCATTTGTGAGCTGTGAAGAATCACTGTCTGATGGGCCTCCACCACGACTCAGTAGTCTCAAGTATGGAGTAAGAGAGATTCCACCATACCGTGCATCTGCGTTAACAGCTGCTTCAGTCCACGAGGCCATGGATTGCTCCAACCCCCAAGAAGAAAACGGTTTTGGACCCAGGCCCAAGGGGACCAGCCTATGTGTTGAAGCTGCTTCTGAGATGGAGGTGGAAGAAAGGCCACAAATGGCTCCTGTCCACTTCTCTGTCTCTGGAATAAGCTTGCAAACCCAGGGAGAGCAGGATGGGTGAGGTGGGGGAGGACTAGTTCCTGCCTCACCTTAGGGATGGACCTTCAGCTGAAATTGCTGGATCCCCTTGATACACAGCCAGGTTCTTCCCTGGAGCCCACAAAGCAGGCAGGCCAAGAAAAGCCTGGCTTAAAAATTGGGCTTGCAGTGCCCAATGGCTGTAATGGGAGGGGTCTCAATAGTTAGGGCCAACCTAATTCTAAACCTCTGAAATCCAGCAAGGAGCTCTGGCTCCCACTGACAGCAGTACATGTCCTAGAACAAGGACCAAAGGACTCTTAGTTCCAGGCTGAGTTGGCAGGCAGCTATGCAGCTATGACCCCAGTTCCTTTCCCACCCTAGGTCTCTTGTGCCCATTCTGGGGCATATAAGCTACAGGATGGAAACTGGAGTTAACTAGGAGGCTGTAAAGGGCATGGCTGTTTCTCAGACCTGAAGACTGGGATGCTTCTTGCCAGTATGTCTAAGACACTTGAATAATTGCTGTTTGCACTTACTGTACGGTCAGACCACATCACTACATCTCTATGCAAGGGGGAGACAAGGCAATGTGGTGGTCAAGGATCTTTTAGCTAACCTATTCAAAGACCTTTCCAGTTGATTAATCTATTTTCATATTTATAAAGGAGTCTTAATGTTTTGCCTCAAGACTTTCAACCTTGGCGTTGGGAGTGGGGCTGGTTTTGTAGGCCCCAGGGCCTGCTCTATGTATGTGTCAACAGGTGATACAACCAGTAGTTAATGTATTATACTTGGACTGATTTTCTCCCTGCTATAGCTGGAGCTTTGGGAACAGTCTGTCCTTGAGGAGCCGCAATAAGAAATAACCAAAGAATGAACTTGGTCAAATATTTTCATAATTCATTTCTGTTGATTTTTTTTTTTTTTTGTAAAACTTTTCCCAAGACACTTTCAGATTAAAAAATAAAGTTGATGTTGCAGGTGCTAGTTAGCCTTATTTGTACCTGTGGGCCAGGCCTCTGCACAAAAGGAAATAGTGAAGTACTCGTTGTACTTCACTATTGCTGACCTGCACAACAACTCTGAAGTACTTAAATGTGACACACACAGGATAGCAACTCAAATAACTTTTTTTTTTTTTGAAATAGGGTTTTGCTGTATGGCTCTGGCTGACTTGGAATTTGCTATGTAGGCCATGAATTGTAGCAGTCCTCCTGCCTCAGCCTTCAGGGTACTGGGATGACAGACATGAGCCACTACACACTGCCAAACATCTCTTCCTACTCTCAGCTTCTCTCCCTAGGCTTAGTACCAGGCAGATGTTTGGTCAGCTGCTGCCCCAAGCCAGCTTCATTTTCTGGTTGTGGGCTTTGGAAGAACGAGAAAACTGGCTCTTGGCCACCGTGAGGGGTACAGTTTTGCCACTTAGATATACCTTGTTGTGACATTCAGGAAGCCAAGGTCCAGAGCTGCAGAGCTGAGGTCCCTGGCTCAGTCCTACATAAGCCATCACATAACCTGTCATAAAGGCATCAAAACCAGCCCGATGCAACCCATCTCCAGGCACAGGATTAGGATTGGCTTGACTCACTGGCAGTTCTGAGGTAGCCACATCAGCTGTTTCAGAACTTGTTGCCTTGCGCTCCATCGCTAAGCCACTTTTGTGACCTTGCTGGGAGCCACACTGATCCCTAGTTTCACCCTCTGTCACTTTTTGCTCAATTTCTTCTGTCTTGAGGCTATCCTCACAGACCTGTTTTGTGGGAGGACCATCTTCAGCTTCCTCAAAGGTCTGTGCCCCTGGTTGGCTCAGCAAAGCCCTCTTCCGTTTGTCCTTCCGTCGCCGTCGCCGCCGCTTGTCCTCTGCCACAGCCTCATCAGTGTCAATGATAAGGTCAATATCATGTGACTGAGGACACTGAGGTCCTAGAGGGCACCAGCCATAAGCCTAGAGGTTGGAAAGAGGCTAAGAAGGGGTTCCATACATCAGAACCTCCCTTCCCCAAGAAATGGACGGATGCTCTCACCGAGAACTTGTCGCAGATGCCGCTGGAGTGAGAGCGACGGTAGGTTACAGGGGACATACAGCAGCGGTAGTCAACATGGCCTCTCATGCTAGATGGATAGCTGCAGAACTCCAGGGCAAGATGTGGGCTGCCAGCTGCCCGCTGCTTCCCATTTTCCCGCTCACTGCAACAGCGCAAGAGGGCATTGCTCCACTAGCATATAAGCTCCACGAGAACAGGGGGGTTTGTGTTTTGTTCACTGCTGAATCCTCAGCACCTAAAAATAGTGCCTGGCATACGGTAGGTACTTGATAAATAATCTTAAGTGAATGGAATAGGTTCACCCCAGACCCCACCCCTTTCCCTCAACCATGTCCTCACCATTTCCGGAAAGCATATTCTAAGTAGGAAGCTACAAAGCGGGCATGAAACTCGGCAGCGTATTTGGTGTCATAAATGCCTGCTGGGAACATCTCACAGAGGTCAGCAGTGAAGGTTCCCAAGTTCTCAGGCAAGTGTGCATAGAAGTTCTGGTACAGGAACACCAAGTCTATAAGGCCATTATGTAGCACCAGGGGCCGACGGGCCCGAATCAGTTCAAGGAACAGTGTCCGTACTGACTGGCTCTGGCTTTCATCTCCCTAGGTGGAAGGGAAGGGAAGGACAGAATGCCCAGTCAGCCTGGTGTGCAGCACACCTGGAAAGGACTACTTCATTATCTAAGCCAATCTACCCTTTGAAGGTTTCCCCAGCCTTGTCACCAGGGACCCCCATGTTCACAAGCAGATGTCCCCCAGGCGTTCAGCCTATGGAAGCAAGAACTAGGCCACAGAGAGCGCACACTCGAGGCTAGAGAAGCTGGAGTCCTACCTTGTCATTGCCCTTATGGTAGGGGATACCCTGAGCATACTGCCGGTTGAAATTGAAGCCATGCTGTACCAGGAACTGCACAGACTTCGGTTCTATGACATACTCCTCCATGCACAGGAGGGTGAGATTGAACACTTGGGTCAAGTAAGAATTTTCACCCTGAAAAACGAAAAAATTAGGAGGAAAACCTCAACATTCTCCAGCATCTTAGCTCTTCTGCCCCATGCCTGGCACCTGGGATGAGGGTAGCTTATACCTTATCTGGCTGCTGCTTGAAGCAGGCGAGGCCCAGAGACAGAACAGAACGGGTCCTGGCAGCATGACACACAGCCTTGTAACGTTCCTCGATGCACCTTAGAATGGTTTTGGGCACGGCGGTGGCTGAGTTAGTTTCACAAAGGACCCAAACTACCCAGGGCTGGGACTCCCTAACCCTGGATTGAGATCTACACACTTGTTAGAGCTGGGATTAAAGAAAAGGCATATACTTACTGGTTCAGCAAACTCTTCCTGTCCCCAAGCCCACTCAGCTCCTATGGATGGGTAAAGGACTGTAATTATCCCCCACACCCATCAAACCCTTCACAACCACCTGCCCTCCCCATTTCCCCTGCCTCACCGTGTCCACAGCCACAAAGCTAGCTGTCTTTAAGGCCAGCAAGAGCGATGGCCATATCTCCTTGAAGTTATCACTCTGTACATCCACCACAGGAACCCGTACTATAAACTCATCTGCAGATTTTGTGTTTTTGTTGACACCACCTAGGAAAAAGGAGAGTGATGGATTTCCTTTCTTTCTTTCTTTTCTTTTTTTTTGGTTTTTCGAGACAGGGTTTCTCTGTGTAGCTTTGTGCCTTTCCTGGAACTCGCTTTGGAGACCAGGCTGGCCTCGAACTCAGAGATCCGCCTGGCTCTGCCTCCCGAGTGCTGGGATTAAAGGCGTGCACCACCACCGCCCGGCTAAGAGATTTTTTTGTTTTTGTTTTTCGAGACAGGGTTTCTCTGTGTAGTTTTGCGCCTTTCCAAGTGATGGATTTTCATGTTCCCACAAGGTCCCAGTGGATCAGACACCAAGCTAGATGTAGGAAAGGGGCTGCCCACTGATAAGCTTTTTCCCTAGAGATTTTGCATCCACCAGCTCTACACACAAGCTTTGGAATGGACAGTGCCCTAAATTTGGAAAGAAGACATCTGGGTCTTCCAGTGACTTTATGTGGGACTGGGAAATCACTTCCTTTTTTGCATCATAATCAGAAGAGAGGTGGAGTAAACCTTTGAGGGTTCTTTATCCTCTGAGCCTGTAATCCCCAGGACTTGGGAGCATGAAGTGAAGGACTGGAGTTTGAGGCCAGCCTGAGCTACAGAGCAAGACCTATTTCAAACACAGATACCATAAAGCCACATACTCATGGTGCCTCAACAGATACAAGAGCGCTTCAAAGTTAGACCCACGCTCTACTCACCGTGGACGACTCCACACTTCCCTGGCGTTACCGATTGACAATCGCCGGCTGGATCCAAACCACACCTCCCAACACGCCCTCACTGCTCTACAATCTAACTTTATGGGCTTTACAATTGCTCGCGCTGCACACTGG
>CABHPP010143404.1:366-51243 GCA_902168425.1 Peromyscus attwateri
ATTTAGGAAGACTTATGAAATTTTGTAGATGATATACCAATAGGCCATTTTACTCTTTTTCCTGGGACAGATGATTTGTCCTTTTTCTTCAGTTGTCTCATTTGTCCAGTGTTCTTCAGACTCCTTAGCCTTCATTCTCCTAAAAGACAAAAACAAAAACCTTTCCCCAAGACTAATTTTGGGGAGGTTCCCTTTCAGCAAGTTATTATCTGATTGAATGAAAAGGCATGTGTTAATGGTATAAGTTAGTTTAAATTGGATGGTCATGCTGGTTGATGAACTATCACCTCTTCTAATTAAGAAGTCTCTGTTGTTCAAATTGAACCTTTATCAATTTTCATGGTATCCACAGCTTATCTTCTCCTGTAGAAACAAAAGCAAAACCTCGTCCCCAACATAACACATATCCTGGTTTCCATTCTGAGGTCAGCACATCCTAGGAATAAAAGGGTGGGAAAAGTCTTTCCAATCAAATAGTCTTAAGAAGCAAGAGGGTGTAGCCATCCTAATATCCAGCAAAATAGACTTCAAACTAAAATCAATCAAAAGAGATCAAGAAGGGCATTACATACTCATCACAGGAAAGATCCACCAAGATGAAATTTCAATTCTGAACATTTATGCCCCAAACACAAGGGCACCCACATATGTAAAAGAAACAATACTAAAGCTTAAATCACATATAAAACCCCACACATTAATAGTGGGACACTTCAACACCCCACTTTCACCACTGGAGAGATCTCTCAAATTGAAACTTAACAGAGAAATAAAAGACTTAACTTATGTTATGACTCAAATGGACTCAATCGATATCTACAGAACATTCCATCCTAACAAAAAAGAATATACCTTCTTCTCAGCACCCCATGGAACCTTCTCTAAAATCGACCACATACGTGGCCACAAAGCAAATCTCAACAGATACAAAACAATTGAAATAACCTCCTGTGTTCTATCAGACCACCAAGGTTTAAAGTTAGATTTCAACAACAACAAAAGCTACAGAAAACCTACAATCTCATGGAAACTGAATAATGCTCAACTGAATCACCAATGGGTTAAGGAAGAAATAAAAAAAGAAATTAAAGACTTCCTAGAGATCAATGAAAATGAATACACCACATACCCAAACTTATGGGACACTAGGAAAGCAGTGCTAAGAGGGAAATTCATAGCACTAAATGCCCACATAAAGAAGTTGGAGAAATCTCATACTAGTGACTTAACAGCACACCTGAAAGCTCTAGAACAAGAAGAAGCAAAGTCTCCCAGGAAGAATAGACTCCAGGAAATTATCAAATTGAGAGCTGAAATCAATAAAATAGAAGCAAAGAGAACAATACAAAAAATTAATGAAACAAAGAGTTGGTTCTTTGAGAAAATCAACAAGATAGACAAGCCCTTATCCAAACTAACCAAAAGACAGAGAGAGAGCATCCAAATTAACAAAATCAGAAATGAAAAGGAGGACATAACAACAGACATTGAGGAAATCCAGAGAATCATCAGGTCATACTTTAAAAACCTCTACTCCACAAAACTGGAAAAATGTAAAAGAAATGGATAATTTTCTGGATAGGTACCACATACCTAAGTTAAATCAAGACCAGATAAACTATTTAAATAGACCAATAACCCCTAAGGAAATAGAATCAGTCATTAAAAGTCTCCCAACCAAAAAAAAAAAAAAAAGCCCAGGACCAGATGGTTTCAGCGCAGAATTCTACCAGATCTTCAAGGAAGATTTAATACCAACATTCTCTAAATTGTTCCACACAATAGAAGCAACAAAGAAAGAGAACTACAGACCGATCTCCCTCATGAACATTGATGCAAAAATATTCAATAAAATACTGGCAAACAGACTCCAAGAACACATCAAAACAATTATCCACCATGATCAAGTAGGCTTCATCCCAGGGATGCAAGGGTGGTTCAACATACGAAAGTCCGTCAATGTAATACACCATATAAACACTCAAAGAAATAAACCACATGATCATCTCACTAGATGCAGAAAAGGCATTTGACAAAATCCAATACGCCTTCATGATAAAGGTCTTGGAGCGATCAGGAATACAGGGAACATACCTAAATATAATAAAGGCAATTTACAGCAAGCCAACAGCCAACATCAAAGTAAATGGAGAGAAACTCAAAGCGATTCCACTAAAATCAGGAACTAGAGAAGGCTGTCTGTTCTCCACATACTTATTCAATATAGTACTTGAAGTTCTAGCCAGAGCAATAAGACAACATAAGGAGATTAAGGGGATACAAATTGGAAAGGAAGAAGTCAAGCTTTTGCTATTTGCAGATGACATGATAGTATACATGAGTGACCCCAAAAATTCAACTAAGGAACTGATACAGCTTATAAACACCTTCAGCAATGTAACAGGATACAAGATCAACTCAAAAAAAATCAGTAGCCCTCCTATATACATTTGACAAACAGGCTGAAAAGTAAATCAGAGATACATCACCCTTTACAATAGCCACAAATGATATAAAATACCTTGGGGTAACTCTAACTAAACAAGTGAAGGACCTATATGACAAGAACTTTAAGTCCCTGAAAAAAGAAATTGAAGATGTCAGAAAATGGAAAGATCTCCCATGCTCATGGATAGGCAGGATTAACATAGTAAAAATGGCAATCTTACAGATTCAATGCAATCCCCATCAAAATACCAACACAATTCTTCACAGATCTGGAAAGAATAATACTCAACTTCATATGGAAAAACAAAAAACCCAGGATAGCCAAAAGAATCCTGTACAATAAAACAACCTCTGGAGGCATCACGATCCCTGACCTCAATCTCTACAATAGAGCTACAGTAATAAAAACAGCTTGGTACTGGCATAAAAACCGACATGTGGACCAATGGAATTGAATTGAAGACCCTGACATTAATCTGCACACCTATGAACTTATAATTTTTGGCAAAGAAGCCAAAAGTGTACAATGGAAAAAAGAAAGCATCTTCAACAAATGGTTCTGGCATAACTGGATGTCAACGTGTAGATGGCTGCAAATAGATCCATATCTGTCACCGTGCACAAAACTTAAGTCCAAGTGGATCAAAGACCTCAACATAAATCTAGTTCCTCTGAACCTTAAAGAAGAGAAAGTAGGAAGTAGTCTTGAATTCATTGGCATAGGAGATCACTTCCTAAATATAACACCAGTAGCACAGACACTGAGAGAAAGATTGAGAAAGAGGTCAATCAATGGGACCTCTTGAAACTGAGAAGCTTTTGTAGAGCAAAGGACACAGTCAACAAGACAAAGCGACAGCCTACAGAACTGGAAAAGATCTTCACCAACTCCACATCTGACAGAGGGCTGATATCCAGAATATATAAAGAAATCAAGAAATTAGACATGAAAATGCCCAACAGTGCAATTAAGAAATGGGCTATAGAACTAAACAGAGAATTCTCAACAGAGGAAACTCAAATGGCTGAAAGACATTTAAGGAATTGCTCAACATCCCTAATCAGGGAAATGCAAATCAAAATGACTCTGAGATACCACCTTACACCTGTCAGAATGGCAAAGATCAAAAACACTGAAGACAGCTTATGCTGGAGAGGATGTGGAGCAAGGGGAACTCTTCTCCACTGCTGGTGGGAATGCAAGCTTGTACAGCCACTTTGGAAATCAATATGGCGCTTTCTTAGAAAATTGGGAATCAATCTCCCCCAAGACCCAGCTATACCACTCTTGGGCATATACCTGAGGAATGCTCAATCATACCACAAGGGCACTTGCTCAGCTATGTTCATATTAGCATTTTTTGTAATATCCAGAACCTGGAAACAACCTAGATGCCATTCAGCTGAAGAATGGATAAATAAAATATGATACATATACACAATGGAGTACTACTCAGCAGAGAAAAACAATGACACCATGAGGTTTGCAGGCAAATGATTGGATCTAGAAAAAATCCTCCTGAGTGAGGTAACCCAGACTCAGAAAGACAAACATGGTATGTACTCACTCATAGGTGGATACTAGATGTAAACAAAGATGACTAGACTGCTACTCACAACTCCAGGGAAGCTACCTAGAAAACAGGACCCTAAGAAAGACACAGGGATCGCCCAATGACAGAGAAATGGATGAGATCTACATGAACAACCTGGACGTGAGTAGGGGTAATGAAGGGCAAGGGTCGAGGGAAAGAGAGCTTAGGGGACCGGGAGATACCAGCTGCATCAAGAACAGAGAGGGGGAACAAGGAATAAGAGACCATGATAAATGAAGACCACATGGGAATAGGAAGAAGCAAAGTTTTAGAGAGGTCCCCAGAAATCCACAAAGATACCTCCACAATAGCCTACTGGCAGTGGTCGAGAGAAAGCCCGAACTGACCTACTCTGGTGATAGGATGGCCAAACACCCTAACTGTTGTGCTAGAAATCTCATCCAATGACTGAGGGAAGCGGATGCAAAGATCCACGGTCAGGCCCCAGGTGGAGCTCCAGGAGTCCAATTGGCAAGAAAGAGGAGGGATTGTATGAGCAAGAATTGTTGAGACCAAGCTTGGAAAAAGCACAAGGACAAATAGCCAATCTAATGGAAACACATGAACTATGAACCAATCGTTGAGGAGCCCCCAACTGGATCAGGCCCTCTGGATAAGTGAGACAGTTGATTAGTTTGAACTGTTTGGGAGGCACCTGTCTTTAGTGGGACCGGGACCTGTCCTCAGTGCATGAGCTGGCTGTTTGGAGCCTGGGGCTTATGCAGGGATACATTGCTCAGCCTGGGAGGAGGGGACTGGACCTTCCTGGACTGAATTTACCAGGTTGAGCTGAATCCCCAGGGGAGTCTTTTCCCTGGAGGAGATGGGAATGGGGGGTGTCTTGGGGGGAAGGCAGGTGTGGGGGAGGTGGGAGGACAGAGGAATACATGGCTGATATGTAAAATTAAGTTAAATTATAAAATAAAAAATAAAAAAAGAGAGATAAGAGAAAAAAAGAGTAGACAACATTGGGAAATTGGATAAAATCTTAAACGTTTATCAGAATAGGAATAGTTAACAGATTGAAAGGTGTTTAAACACAGTATGACTCAATATTTACATTACAAGGACTAAAACAGAAAAACATACATGTTACCAAGATACAACATAAGACTGTTCATGGCAGCCTTATGTATAGTATACCTAAAACTGTAAAGACCCATTCCTTTCAGTAACGTTAAGAAACACTTAGTATATTATGAAATGTAATATTACGTAGTAGTGTACGTTAATGAGCTGCCAAAATTTAAGTGAAACCTCCACACAATGATAAATCTTTTCCAGTTTTTATGTGTATATATTTGTGTGTGGTGCACATGTGTATACACAGGCTTATGTGGGAGGTTGCATTGTGCAAGGAGGTCTGGAGTTAACATCAAGTGTTTTCCTTCATTGTATTCCATATTACGTATTGAGGCAGGGGTTCTGAGTGAACCCAGAGCTCACTGATTACCTTAGTCTATTTATTCAGTCAGCTTCCTCCAGGGATTTCCTGTCTCTGCCTCCTGTGCCCTGCAATTACAGGTGGGCCACTCTTCTCACCTATTTTTGAACAGTTCTAGAGATCTGAACTCAGGTCCTCATGCTTCTGGGGCAAACACTTTACCCATTAACTATCTCTCCAGCCTCTAAAACATCTTTTAAAAGAAAATGAAAGAATATATATATAGTTTTTCTGCTCATAAAAAATCCCTAAACTAAATTTTTTTTTCTGGGGGAGGCAGACATGGATAGTAAATTAAAATAAAGCAAAAAAAAACGACAATTTTAAATTTTAAGATGTTAGTTCTCTGAGAAACACTTATGAGATCTTGAAGAAACTGGAGGAATGGAGACTTAGAGAATCCTATCAGTGTTCTATTTCTTGGCATAAAATGTAACAAAGGTTTTTCTGTTCAAATAAACTTTGGTCACGTGAAATTTCTCTTAAGTCCATTTGTATAAATCCTTCTAAAACACTTTAAGCAAAACTGTGGTAAATCAGTTTAATAAGAATGCTCTCACACCCTTGGTATCTAATCACTCTTGGTATTTGGCCAGGTTCCTCATCTTCCACTATGGTCAAAGTTACTGCTGAATACTCTGATCTTCTATCACTAAAACCTGTTGAAACAGGTTTTGTAGAATTCCCATTACTCTTGACATTTGCTCTCAGCAGTTTTTCCTACACTGACCCTTCTGTTTTTTCTTTGTATACTCTCCATGCATGTTGTATTTAGAGATGAGCCTAATTTTTCTCCTACTGAAATATACTGTTGGCATGCTGTTGTCCCTGTCATGATAACCCTTAATAAAGTCTGCGTTACCATGCATTAAAAAGCAACAATGAACATCTTATTATTTAACAGTAATATTCACAAGGAAATTTCTTTAATGTTATTTATTTGCTTTATGAAACCTTTCATATATTTTGTTATCCATATGCATTACTGTAATTTCTATTTAAAAAGAAAGTAATGAAACTGAATCTCCTATTAAAAGAAAGTTGTCATTTAAGTACTAGAAATTTGGAAATGAATAAAATCTTTTAAACAATGAACATAGATTCTTCTCTCATATAATACATCCCAACCACAGTTTCCCCTCCCCCCACATCTCCGACTTCCCCCTACCTCGGCTCTCCCCATATATACCCCCCATCTCTAATCAGAAAATAGCGGGCCTCTAAGAGACAACAACCAAACAGGACGAAAGAAGATACAATAAGACATGGCAAAAAGCCCCACACTAAAGCTGGACAAGACAACCCAACAGGAGGAAGAGTCCCAAGAGCAGGCAAGAGTCAGAGACACACCTGTTCAAACTGTTAGGAGTCCCACAAAAATGTCAAGCTAACAGCCATAACATACATACAGAGGATCTGGTGCCAGCCCATGCAGGCCCCGTGCGCTTGCCACTTCAGTCTCTGTGAGCTCATAGGAGTCCTACTTAATTGATTAAGTGGGCCATGATCTCCTGGTTTCCTCAATCCCCTCTGACTACTACAATCTTTCCTCCCTCTTTTCCATGGGGTTCCTGGAACTCTTAAGGGGAGGGACCTGATGGAGACCTCCAATTTAGACTTTCTGCATAATGTTTGGTTGTGGGTCTCTGCATCTGCTGTCAGAGAAACCCTCTCTGATGATGACTGGACAAAGCACCAAATCTGAGTATAGCAGAATATCATTAAAAATCATTTCATTGATTATTTTTATTATATTTGTTGGCAGTCGTATTTGGTTCTATCCTAATTCTCTGGGCTATCCAGTCTCCTGTTCCTGGCCATCCAGGCAGTGTAGGAAATGGATTCCTTTTTGTGGTATGTGCATCAAGTTAAACCAGACATTGTTTGGCCACCCCCACAAGGTTTTTTTGCCACCATTGCCCAGCACATCTTTTAGGCAGGATGAACTGGAGGTCATGGTTTGTGTGGCTGGGTTGGTGTCCAGGTTCGTCTTTCAGTAGCCTGCTGAGTACCTTCCCATGCAAAAGAGACTAGATAGGGATGAAGGCTCCATGCAAGTACCAACTCAACCTCTCCACATTCAGTGAGCTGTGTGGAGGTTGTCCTTAACAGTGGGGCCCATCTAACAGGTTTTTGGGAACAGCCCTCTGTCCTAGCATAAGTCTGGGCGGTTTAGGGATTTCCATGGGACCACCTCGGCCAACAATTCAACTGAATACAACCCAGTCCCACCACTGGAAGACTTGCCTGGCTACAAAAGATGACCAGTTTAGACTGTGTCCTTCATTACTAGGAGTCCTCACTAGAGTCACCCACATAGATTCTGCACTAGGTTTCCATACCACCCTCTCAAGTGCCCCCCAATTCCAGTCATCTTTCCCTACACTCTCTCCCTTTCTCTCTGCCCCAACCCACTCCCAGTCCACCTGCAAGATCTATTCTTTTTTCCCTTCCTAGGAAGATACCGTCATCTACCTAATTTCTCTGAGTCTATGGATTGAAGCTTGATTATTGTGTACTTAACAGCTAATAGCCACTTATAACTAAATACATACCGTATTTGTCGTTCTGTTTCTTATTTACCTCACTCAGGATGATTTTTTTTTCTAGTTGCATCCATTTGCCTTCAAATTCCATGATGTCATTTTTTAAACTGCTAAGTAATACTCCATTGTGTAATGTACCACATTTTCTTTATCCATTCTTCAGTTGAGTGACATCTAGGTTGTGTTTAGTTTCTGGCTATTATGAATAAAGCTTCTATGAACATAGTTGAGTAAGTAAGTGTCCTTGAGATAAGATGGAGTGTCTTTGGGTATATGCTCATGAATGGTATTACTGCGTGCTGAGGCAAATTGATTCCGTTTTCTGATTAACAGACACTGATTTCCAAAGTGGCTGTACAAGTTTGCATTCCCACCAGCAATGGAGAACTGTTCCCCTTGCTCCACATCCATGCCAGCATGAGCTGTCACTTGTGTTATTGATAGTAGACATTCTGGCAGGTGTAAGATGGAATCTCAAATTAATTCTGATTTGCATTTCCTTGCCTAATGACTAAGGATGTTGAACATTTCTTTAAGTGATTCTCAGCCATTTGCAATTCCTCTATTGAGAATTGTCTGTTTATATCTGTAACCCATTTTTAATAGGATTATTTGGGGTTTTATGATATCTAGCTTTTTGTTCTTTGTATGTATTTTGGATATTAGACCTATATTGGATGTGAGGCCAGTAAAATCTTTCCCCATTTTGTAGGCTGCCATTTTGTCCTATTGACAGTGTCCTGAGGTGGTATTTTGTTTGTGCTCTAACAAATAACTTTTGCCTGGATATCAAGTATGGAGCTAGCCACTAGTTAACCACAGAGGCCAGACAGTGGTGGCACACACCTTTAATCCTTGGGAAGAGGAAGTAGGAAGACCTGGAATTCAAGGCCACCCTGGGCTACAAGAGATTGATCCAATTTAAAAGAAACAGAGCCAGGCAGTGAAGGCTCATGCCTTTAATCCCAGCACTAGGGAGGTGGAGACAGTAATAAAAGGCAGAAGGAGACAGGAGCTCAGCCCCCCTTTTTGATCTGAGGATTCAATAGGGATAAGAAGTCTCTCTAGTGGCTGGCTCCTTTACTTCTCTGATCTTTCAGCATTTACCCCGATATCTGACTCCAGGTTTTTATTACTAAGACGAATTAGAATTCCTGTTACAGTGTCCTTTGCCTTACAAATGCTATTCTGTTTCATGAGATCCCTTTTATTAACTGTGCTTGTGCTATCAGTGTTCTATTCAGGAAGTTGTCTCCTGTACCAATGCTTTCAAGGCTATTTCCCACTTTCTCTTCTACCAGGTTCAGTGTGTCTGGTTTTATATTGAGGTCTTTGATCCACTTGGACTTGGAGTTTTGTGTGGGATGATAGATATTAATCTATTTGCATTCTTGTATGTGCAGACATCCAGTTCCACCAGCACAATTTGTTGAAGATGCTTTCCTTTTTTCCCTTGTGAATTTCTGGATTCTTTTATAAAACAAATCAGGTGTCCATAGGTGTGTGGACTTAGTCTGGGTCTTCAATTCAATTCCACTGATCAATGTGTGTCTATTTTTATGCCAATACCATGTGGTTTTTTTATTACTATAGGTCTATAATACAACTTGAAATCAGGGATGGTGATACCTCCAGCAGTTCCATTATTGTTCAGGATGAGGTTTTTTTTTTTGAGAGTAACATGTAGATTACATTTATTCCATTTGGTTTTAACTATCCTGCGTTTTTTGTTTTTTTTTTTTTTATATGAAGTTGATAATCATCCTTTCAAGATTTGCAAAGAATTGTGTTGGAGATTGCACTGAATCTATAAATTGCTTTTGGTAGGATGGCCATTTTTACTGTGTTAATCTTACTGATCCATGAGCATGAGAGATCTTTCCATTTTCTAATATCTTCTTCAATTTCTTTCTTCAAAGACAGGAAGTTCTTGTCATACAGGTCTTTCACGTGCTTGGTGAGAGTTACCCCAAGATAGTTTGTATTATTTGAGACTATTGTGAAAGGTATCATTTCCCTGATTTCTTTCTGAGTTCTTTTGTTATTTCTATATGGGAGGATTACTGATTTTTTAAAGTTATCCTTGTATACAGCTACTTTGCTGAAATTGTTTATTAGCTGTAGGAATTCCCTGGTGGAATTTTTAATGTTGGTCATGAGTACTATCAAATCATCTGCAAATAACAAAACTTTGACTTTGTCCTTTCGAGTTTGTATCCCCTTGATCTCCTTCAGTTATCTTATTGCTCTAGCTAGATCTTCAAGTACTATATATGGAGAGAGTGTGTAACCTTGGCTTGTTCCTATTTTTCATGGAATTTATTTGAGTTTCTCGCTATTAAATTTGATGTTGGCTATAGGATGGCTGTAAATTGCTTTTATTATGTTTAGGTATGTCCCTTGTATCCCTAATCTATCCAAGACTTTTACCATGAAGGGGTATTGGATTTTGTAAAGGGCTTTTTGGCAGTCAATGAGATGATCATGTGTATTTTTTTCCTTCATTTATATGGTAGATTACATGTTCTTAATTTCATATTTTGAACCATTCCTGCATCTCTCAGATGAAGCCTACTTGATCATAGTGGTTGTTTTTGTTTGTTTGTTTTTTTGTTTTTTGGTTTTTTTTTGTTGTTGTTGTTGTTGTTTTGGTTTTTCGAGACAGGGTTTCTCTGTGTAGCTTTGCGCCTTTCCTGGAACTCACTCTGTAGACCAGGCTGGCCTCAAACTCACAGAGATCTGCCTCTCTCTGCCTCCTGAGTGCTGGGATTAAAGGCGTGCGCCACCACCACCCGGCCAGTTGATCCTTTTGATGTGTTTTTAAATTCAATTTACTAGTATTTTAGAATCTATGCTCATAAGGGAAATTGGTCTATAATTCTCTTTCTTTGTTGAGTATGTAGTTTGGATATCAGAGTGACTTTGGCCTCATTAAATGAATTTGGCAATGTTTCTTCTGTTTCTGTTTTGTGGAATAATTTTAGGAGTATTGGCACTAGCTCTTAGTTTAAAGTTTGGTAAAATTCTTCTCTAAAACTATCTAACCTTGGACCTTTTTTGTTTGGGACACTTTTAATGACTGCTTCTATTTCACTAGGTGTTATAGGTCTATTTAAATTGTTTATCTGATCATAATTTAACTTTGGTACATGCATTGAGAGAATTACCCATTTCTTTTAGACTTTCCAATTTGTGGAGTACAGATTTTTGAAGTATGAGCTAATGATTCTTTGTATTTCCTCTGTGTCTGTTGTTATGCCCCCTTTTTGTTTCTGATTTTGTTAATTTGGATATTCTTTCTCTTCCTTTTAGTTAGTTTGGATAAAGGCTTGTCTATCGTGTTCATTTTTTTTTTTTAGTGATAAAACATGGCTTAATTTTTATTATTTTTATTAAGAATTTTTTCATTCATTTTACACACCAATCAAAGATCCCCCTCTTCCCTCCTCCCACTCCCCAGCCTCCCCCCAACCCACCTGCCACTCCTCCCCACAAGAAGGCAAGGCCTCTTATGGGGAGGCACATCCGGTAGAGGCAAGTCCAAGTCCTTCCCCTAGCTTTAAGGCTGCACAAGGTGTCCCATCATAGGTAGTGGGCTCCAAAAAGCCCCCTCATGAATCAGGGATGGATTCTGATTCTACCGCCAGGGGGCCTCCCAAGCAAATCAAGCTATACAATTGTCTCTCCATGCAGAGGGCCTAGTCCAGTCCCATGCGGGCTCCACAGACATTGATTCAACTTTCATGAGTTCCCACTAGTTTGGTTTGGTCATCTCTGCAGGTTTCCCCATCATGATCCTGATGCACTTGCTCATAGAATCCCTCTTCTCTCTCTCTGACTGGATTCCTGGAGCTCTGCCTGGTGTGTGGCTGTGGATCTCTGCATCTGCCTCCATCAGTCATTGGAGGAAAGCTCTTTGATGACAGTTAGGGTATTCACTGATCTGATCAATGGGGCAAGCCAGTTCATGTCAGGCACCCTCTCCACTATTTCTAGTAGTCCAAGCTGGGGTCATCCTTGGGGATTCCTGGCAACTTCCCTAGCACTGGATTTCTCTCTATCCCCATGATATTTCCCTCCATCATGGTATTTCTCTCATTGCTTTCCCACTCCATCCCTGTTTCAGCTTGACCATCCCATTCCCTTATGTTCTCATCCCCAATTAAAGAATCAATTCTTTGTCTCATTGATTCTTTGTATTGTTCTCTTTGCTTTTGATTTCTGCCCTCAGTTTATTTCTTGCCATCTACTCCTCTTTTGTGTGCTTAGTTCTAGAGCTCTCAGATGTACTATTAAGTTGCTAGTATGAAATCTCTCCAATTTTTTTGTAGGCACTTAGTTCTATGAACTTGCCTCTTAGCACAGCTTTCATTGTGTCCCAAATGTTTGGGTATGCTGTGTATTCATTCTTGTTGAATTCTAGAAAGTCTTTTTCTTTATTTCTCTCTTGACCAGTTTTTCATTCAGCATAGAGTTATTCAGTTTCCATGAGGTTGTAGGCTTTCTGATGTTTTGGTGTTGTTGATACCCAGCTTTAATCCATGATGGTCTGATATGATGTAGGGAGTTATTTCAATTTTTTTTGTATCTGTTGAGGCTTGCTTCATGACCAAGTATGTGTTCAACTATGGAGAAAGTTCCATGAGGTACTGAGAATACATATACATATATACATATACATACACATGCTGTAGGATGGTCTGTATGTCAAATGCTCTGATTGGTCAATAAATAAAACACTGATTGGCCAGTGGCCAGGCAGGAAGTATAGGCAGGACTAACAGAGAGGAGAATTGAGAGAACAGGAAGCTGAGTGAGGAGACACTGCCAGCTGTTGCCATGACAAGCAGCATGTGAAGATGCCGGTAAGCCATGAGCCACGTGGCAAGGTATAGATTTATAAAAATGGATTAATTTAAGATATAAGAACAGTTAGCAAGAAGCCTGCCACAGCCAAACAGTTTAAGCAATATAAGTCTCTGTGTTTACTTGGTTGGGTCTGAGCGGCTGTGGGACTGGCAGGTGACAGAGAATTTTCCTGACTGTGGGCCAGGCAGGAAAACTCTAGCTACATACACACATATTTTGTTTGAGTGAAATGTTCTATGTTCTATAGATATCTATTAGGTCCATTTGGTTTACAACATCTGTTAGTTTCAGTATTTCTGTTTAGTTTTTGTTTGGATGACCTGTCCATTGATAAGAGTGGGGTACTAAGGTCTCCTACTATTAATATGTAAGGGTCAATGTGCAGTTTAAGCTTTAGTAATTTTTCTTTTACAAATGTGGGTGCTTCAAAACTCAAGTCCAAGTGGATCAAAGACCTCAACATAAATCCAGTTACACTGAACTTGATAGAAGAGAAAGTAGGAAGTAGTCTGGAATGAATTGGCACAGGAGACCACTTCCTAAATATAACACCAGTAGCACAGACACTGAGAGCAACAATTAATAAATGGGACCTCCTGAAACTGAGAAGCTTTTATAGAGCAAAGGACACGGGCAATAGGACCAAACGACAGCCTACAGAATGGGAAAAGATCTTCACCAGCCCCACATCTGACAGAGGGCTGATCTCCAAAATATATAAAGAACTCAAAAAGCTAGACATCAAAATACTGAACAATCCAATTTAAAAAAATGGGCTACAGAGCTTAGCAGAGAATTCTCAACAGAAGAATCTCAAATGGCTGAAAGGCATTTAAGGAATTGTTCAACATCCTTAGTCATCAGGGAAATGCAAATCAAAACAACTCTGAGATACCATCTTACACCTGTCAGAATGGCTAAGATCAAAAACACTGAAGACAGCTTATGTTGGAGAGGATGTGGAGCAAGGGAAACACTCATCCATTGTTGGTGGGAATGCAAACTTTACAACCACTCTGGAAATCAGTATGGCGGTTTCTCAGAAAATTGGGAATAAGTCTTCCTCAAGACCCAGTGATACCTGTCTAGGGCATATACCCAAGGAATGCTCAATCTTATCACAAGGACACATGCTCAACTATGTTCATATCAGCATTATTCATAATAGCAAGAACCTGGAAACAACCTAGATGCCCCTCAACTGAAGAATGGATAAATAAAATATGATACATATACACAATGGAGTACTACTCAGCAATGAAAGCAATGATATTATGAAATTTGTAGGCAAATGGATAGAACTAGAAAATATCATCTTGAGTGAGGTAACCCGGACTCAGAAGGACAAACATAGTATGTACTCCCTCATAAGTGGATACTAAATGTGAGGGAAGGGATGGCCAGACTGCAACCCACAACTCCAGAGAGGCTAGCTAACAGGGAAAGACCCTAGGAGGGACGCATGGATGACCCTGTAAAGGAGAAGTGGATGGGATCTACATGAGCAGACTGGGTGTGGGGGGTGGCAGAGGGTGAGGAGTGGGGGATGAGAACATAGGGAAATGAGAGGGTTAAGGTGGAAAAGGGACAGAGTGGGAGGGCAGGGAGGAAGATAACATGATAGATGAGGACATCATGGGAATAGGAAGAGGCAGGGTGCTGGGGAGGCTCTCAGGAATCCACAAGGTTGACCCCACCTTGGTCTGCTGGCAGTGGTCCAGAGGGTGCCTGGACCAGTCTACTCTAGGGACCAGCCTAGAAAATAACCTAGCTGTCATCATAGAGCCTTTGTCCAGTGACTGATGGGGGCAGATACAGAGATCCATAGCCAGGCACCAGGCTGAGCTCTGGGAATCCAATTGATGAGAGAGAGGAGAGATACTGCAGGTGAGGGACGTGGAGATCATGACGGGAGGACATGCAGATATGACCGGCCACACTAGTGGAAGCCCATGAACTGTGGACTGGTGGCTGTGGAGCCCCCATGGGAAGACAGTTGTTTGGCTCGAACTGTTTGGGGCCTCCCAGGCAGGGGAATTGGGATCTGTCCCTGGGCTATGGGCAGGCTTCTGCAACCTGGTGCCTGTGGTGTGACACCTTGCACAGCCTTGGTGCAGTGGGAAGGGGCTTGGACCTGCCTAGGCTCAGTGTGCTGGGCTCTGCTGACTCCCCATGGGAGACCTCAATTTGGGGGATGTGGGGATGTGGGGTGGCTTGGGAAAGAGGGCTGGGGGTGGGAGAAGGGAGGAGGGGGGATCTTTGGATAGTATGTAGAGTGAGTAGAAAATTTCTTAATAAAGAAAAATGAAAGAAAAAAATGAAAACAAATGTGGGTGCTCTCTCCTTTGGGGCATAGATGTTAAGAATTGAAACATCTTTGTGGATTTTTCTTTGATGAGTATGAAATGCCCTTCTCCATCTCTTCTGATTAATTTTAGAATGAAGTCTATTTTGTTAGATATTAAAAAGCATCTTGCTTCTTGGGACCATTTACTTGGAAAATTTTTTTCAGCCTTTTACTCTGAGGTAATGTCTAGTGTTGATGTTTAGGTGTGTTTTGTGTATGTAGCAGAAGGATGGATCCTGTTTTTTTTTTAAATCCATTCTGTTAGTCTGGGTCTTTTTATTGGAAAATTGATTCCTTTGATATTGAGAGATATCAATGACCAATGTGTGTTAATTCCTGTTATTTTAGTTGTTGTTGTTCTGGTTGTTGTTGTTGGTGGTGGTGGTGGTGGTGGTGGTGGTGGTGGTGGTGGTGGTGTGTGTGTGTGTGTGTGTGTTTCTTTTCTTTTGGTTTTGCTGGTGTGACAGTACTTCCTGTTTTATTGTGGGTGTAGTTAACCTCTTTAGGTTTGAGTTTTCCTTTTAGCACCTTCTGTAGGACTGGATTTGTAGATAGGTATTGCTTAAATTAGACTTTATTATGGAATATTTTATTTTCTCCATCTATGGTGACAGAAAGATTTGCTGGGTATAATAGTCTGGGCTGGCATGTGGTCTCAGAGTCTGCAACACATCTGTCTAGGCTCTTATGGCTTTTAGAATCTCCATTGAGAAGTTGGGGGTAATTCTAATAGGTCTGCCTTTATATGTTACTTGGCCTTTTTCCTTTGCAGCTTGTCATATTCTTTCTTTGTTCTCTATGTTTAGTGTTTTGATTATTATGTGGCAAAAGGATGTTCTTTTCTGGTCCAATTTATTTGGGGTTCTGTATGCTTCTTGTACCTTTATAGGCATCTCCTTCTTTAGGTGTTGGATGGTGGGGGAATGGGTGGTCAGGGAAAGATGGTCTGTTACATAGCTAGAGGCGACCCTGAGGTTTGGTACTGGGGGGTGGACCAGAGTGAGTGGAGAAGTCTGTGGACAGCCTGCCTGGTCTTCTGGAAGGCTTGGTCTATGAGCAGTGGGTGTTCACCAGAGTTAGGGACTAGGACACAGTGACTAGGCAAGCAGGTGAGGCCAGGAGGGGATGGTCTGTGGTATCCATAGCAGTAGTAGACAGGTGGAGTGTCAGCTGCAGCTGGTGTTTTGTTACAGTGCTAGGAGCGATCCTGAGGTTTGCTTCTGGGGGAAGAGAGAGAGTTGAATAAAATACTCTATCTACAGTTTTATACTGATTTGTAAAACTTTATGGAGAAAACATTGTAAATACTTATTAAAAAGATACGCATATATATTGAGAAAATTTAGTTTTATGAATATTAAAAACTAATACCTTTGGTCTGAAAAGCATGGGTATATAAAGATTTGCCATAGTATTGTTTTATTAACAATGACTTAAACTATGTCTGTCAGTAGAAAGATTAAACAAGTGGTGAAATATACATATGAACTCTTGTGGAGCCTTTAGAAAGAATGAATCATATCCAGTTGTGTAAATGTACTGCGCATTCACTAAACATTCATCAGTTAATGGACACCTAGGATATTTCCATTTCCTATCTGTTGAGAATAGAGTACCAATTAACATGTCTGAGCAATTATTTCTGTAGTGGGATAGAGAGTGATTTGGGTACACATGCAAGAGTGTTATAGCTGAGTCATGCGATACATCTATTTCTAGCTTTTTGAGAACCCTCCACACTGATTTCCACAGTGGATGTACCATTTTTTTCTCCCACCAGCAGTGAATAAGAGTTGCCCTTCCCCTCATATCCATGCAAGCATTTATCATTATAGTTTCCTATCTGAGCCATTCTGACTGGGGTGAGATGAAATCTCAAAATAGTTTTAAGTTACTTCTCCCTGATACTAGGGATGTTGAATATATTTTAAAAATGCCTCAGCCATTGGTATTTAATTTTTTGAGATTTTCTGTTTAGTTCCATGTACCCTTTTGGATTGTTTGTTTTCTTGGTGCTTAGTTTTCTTAATTCTTCGTATGTTCTAGATAGTAACTCTCTGTTGGATGTGTAGTTGGTAAACATTTTCCCCATTCTGTAGGCTGCCACTTCATTAGAATAATGGTGTCCTTTGCTGTGAAGAGCCTTTTGATTTCATGTGGTGCCATTTATCAGTTGTTAGTCTTAATGCCTGTACTACAGGGTATAGTTGCCAGGAAATGGAAACAGTCTAGTTGCCCACCAAAGTAGGAAAGGATAATTAAAAAGTGGCACATTTCATTCAGTGGAATATTATTCAACTGTTAAGAAAAATGAAATTCATAGGTAAACAGATTGAGCTGGAAACAATCATTTTGAGTGAGATAATCCAGACCCAGAAAGATGAATGTTGCACGTTTTCTCTCATTTGTGAATGTTAGGTTTGAAACTAGATATGTGTGTTCCATTTGGAATAACCATAGAGGTCAGGAAATTAGTAAGAGGACATCTGGGAGGCTTTCAAGAAAGGGATGTTAGAATGCAGTGATATAAAGTGTAAAGAAGAATATTGGAATAGGAAAGATTAAATGGGGTAGGGAATGGGAGAAGGATAGATGAAGCATATAGGGAAGGATAACTAACATTTAACATCCTTATAAAAAGTCATGTGAAAACCTACTACTGCAGAAGTTTTCTATAATATATACAAGTACACATTAAAAAAAACTTTAAATGGAATTACCGTTGAAGGAGACAGCAGTGTCTCTTCTAGATACCATAGACCAATAAAAAACCCACTACCAGGAATGGGTTATCTTTTTTGGAGTCATTGGCTACAAAGGTGCTATAGATTGCCCAAACAGTATAGGCAATTGCCATTGCTCTTGTTTACTCTCCAGAATTTGATCATACGACTCTATTACCAAAGACACCACATATTTGAGTAACAGAGCATGGAGAACTCAAGCTGGCACTCACCTGGAAGCTTCATCTTTACTGGCTAGATTTTATAATACCAGGATATGAAATGCTGCTGGATGAAAAAAGAAACCATCAATCTTATCCATCTGTGAATGCTGTGAGATATAGTAATGACTGGCCTGACAAGATATACCCACTTCTATAATAGTGGCAAGAGTGTCAGGACAGTAAACTTTCAGATTGTATTTAAGGACTGCCCTACAGAATAGAACTCATATCTGGCACAGTCATTAGGACCAAGAACTTGTGGACAGATTGATCTTAAACCCTAGGAGGGAACCTATTTTTACTGTGTTGAATGGACATAATAATAAACATGACTTGTTATACCCATTGATTAGAGTATAAACTTCTTTTTGCAGTGGGTGATGATTATCACAGATTCCCACAACTAGTTCACATGCAGAGAATAAGAGACTGAAGAAGGATCAGTCCTAAATGGGACATATATATTATATTCCCTCTCCCAAGTATCAGGGTTCATTGCAGAAGAGGGGTCTGAAAGATTATAAGAGCCAGAGATTTTGAATTAGTACAAAGAAACAGTATTTTAGGGACACAGCAGCTCACTTGTACATATGAACTTGGAGTGGTTGTAATAGCACGTAGAAGACCTACTCAAGTTTAAGGAACACCAAATCCCAACATGGAGAGGGGAGGTGGGCATAGGCATGAAGTCCCACACCTAGCTGAGGAGCTATTAGTAATATAGAGCCACTGGGAGATGGAGAGTTTTTTATTTTATGGTCTGGCCCCTTATAGGTACAACATGTTCCAGTGAATTATCACATCCATTTGTATATGGGCGGCATTAATTAAACTTGATGGGTTTTTAAAAAGGGAACACGTTAGATGGGTAGGGTAGGGAGGTAGATCTGGGAGAATTTAGAAGAAGGAATGAATGTGATCAAATTCAGTGTATGAAATTCTCAAGGAATTAAAGTATATTTAAAATAAATTATATAGGTTTTTATATACTAATTGGACAGATTCTTTTTGGTTCATGAAGAAATGGTATGGCTAAAAACTATGAAACTTTTGTTTTACAATTTTGATGGCTTTCCAAACTGATTTCCATAGTAACTATAATAATAATCCCTCTAGGAGTAAATAATTGTTCATTTCCCCTTAAATACTTGCTCTCATTTGTTGATGTTGTTGCTTATTTTCTTGATGATAATAATTCTGACTGGGGAGAAGTGGAATCAAAATAGAGTACTGATTGGCTTTTTCCTAATAGCCCAGGGTAGTAAACATTTTTATGCATCTATTTGTCATTTTAACTTCATTTTAATTTTCCAAGTGTTTATAAAGTTCCACTGCCAATTTGATGATTGCACCTGTATACCCGTGTTTATGCATTTTATGTAACAGTATCCACAGTAGTCAAATTATGAATTCAGCTTTGTTGCTCATCAGTGGATGAATGGATGAAGAAATTATGTGTATAAAGAAGGTTTACTCAACTGTAAATAAGAATGAAATTATACTGTTTCATGGAGAATTAATGTAAATGCTTACCATCATCTTATGGAAATAATTAGTCCGACAAAGACAATAAATGCATGTTTTCTTTTGCATATACAGTCTGGGAAAAATATTAAAAAGGATGAAAGAAAAGTGAGATTGCTAAAGATTTGGAACACTAACGGGAAGGGAGATGATAAGAAAGAATAATAGAAGGTTTAATAAGATCTATATACTTTATACACATATGTGGAAATACCAATATAAATAATTTCCATGAATGAGGTAGACCAATATGTACTAATAAGTTGTTCAGACTATGTGAAGTTAAAATAGGATGTTGAAGAATAGTATAGCATATAGTTAGCTTTTACTTAGGAAGACTATACTTATATGTATATATGCTTGCATTTGTCATATATGGAGAGGGAAAGTTGAAAAGGAAACATCAGATAAAACATCACTGCCTGGGAAAGCATGAGTGTGGGAACAAGTGGCAGTAGGATGTATTTCATTTCTTCTATTTTTGATGTGACATTTTCTCTTTTAAAAATATGTTTTTATTACATTTTATTTATTTATTTTTTGTGCATGGTTGTGACCTGTAGCCTTTATCAACAGAGCCATCTCTCCAGTCCCACCAAGTTATCTTGCTGTGTGGGCTTTTTGTTATTGTTAAAAAAATATATAGTTAGTCATATACTACCATATATAAAATAAATCAACATGTTTTCTTTAGCTCATTAGTTATTGAAGGAAGGAAATAAGGTTAAAGAAAAACATCGGATATTTGTTCATGTAAAGACTTTATTTCAGATTTTTTTGGTAGGTATAAAAAGTAACATATTAGAGGGTATATATTGGATTCAACTTGTACACAAAAAGGACAGGTGAGAACTTTGTTTTCTTTGTCATTGCATCACAGTTAGGAAAATTAACCAATATAGAAAATTGGTATCAGGAGGGAGGTATAGACGGACAGTATTTGTCTTAAAGATTTTGGAGATAAACTATGGGAAAAGTAGGAGGAGTAGAAAAACTGAAAATTATATATTTCGGGTTGAATTTCATTCTCAAGACTAGGATGTCAGCAACAATGTGGAAAGTGAAGGCCGTACCCATGAGGGATCAAATGGAACAAGGATTGTATGGGAAATTAGAACAGAGGCCTCGTATCCCAGAATAGACCCTTGTTCAGTTCCCAAGACTTTAATGATACTGAATACAAAAGTGATGTACTAACAAATTTGACAGAGTAAGCTTCAAGGTACCCTACATTCATGCTACAGAATGGACCTTGCTGGCTGCTTATAGATCATTTAGGAGTAACAATTGGGGAGAAGAATAATATATTTGAAAAACACAGTTTTCACAGAAAAAGGAAAATATTTAAAATTGCACATAAGGAAGCAGGAAGGAGGTTTTTTTTTTTTTTTTTTTTAACAAAAAGAGTAGTAAAAGTGCTTTGAGGGCATCTCAGGAATTGACCAGACTCCACCTGTACAGGATCAGTAGTGGAAATGAATTCTTGTCTTGGTTTCAGTTTGCCTTTCTATGTTTCTAACCTTTTTTTTTGTGAATGAAAGTGCTCACTCTATGCCACTATATTTTCAAAGTGTGTAACTCTAATTATTTTATGGAGATTTACTGCCAATAATTGTCATAGATATGACTGTGACAAAAATAACGCGGCTTAGTGGGATTCTTTCTGAAATTGGACTCTGAAAAGATGAAGATGGATATCAAATAACATGATACATTCAAGGTCTGGAGAGATAGCTCAATTGGCAAACGGAGTTGCCATACAAGCCTGAAAACCTGAGCTTGAGTCCCAGAACATACTTAAAGGTAGAAGGAGAGAATCAAAAAGATATTTTAAAAAGAGGGCCTAAAGGTGCTGACTACAGTTTGGTAAAGAACATAGTCTCTGTAAGTTTCTCCTGTTAAGTAAAAAGGGATATTCTTTCCTTTGAACTTCATCAGTTTCTCATTTGATTGTGTTGATGTGGTTAATTAAAAGCCAGCTCATGCATCTGCCAAGAATGGTAATAGATGCAGATTACGTGGTGGTTTGAACCTTTGAAATTCAAATGAGTGGTATTTTTATGAAAAGTAAAGAAAAATTGATCATGGCCATTGACTGTAAAATCAGTTTCTGAGTCCAGAGGGCACGTTCTGGAGATTATATATTAATTTCAACGTATTTATTTACATTATATATATATGTATAAAAATCACATATAAAATTGATGTGTATTGTTGGACTCAAATTTTTTTTTTTTTGCTGTATTGTATCCTCACTAATGGTGGTATCAGATGTTCTGGTACAGTTTCTAAACAGCCAAGACAGCATCAGGAACAGACATATGATCTGTTATGGTGATTTCTGTCAACATCAGTTTGTGGGGTGTCAGAAAAGTACATTAGTTCTTAGTGCTGCAGGTAGGATAAAAACAATCGAAATGTTAATTTTGAGAGTTGTAATGCAATATCTCAGGATGCTCGAGGACTGAAAATTAAGACTGACAGAATAAGGCATCAGAACCTCATCTGTATATAGATATGTAACAAAAGAGTAAAATGGGTATTAAAATGGGGCTTAACAGGAGGAAGAAATAGCTCAAGCAATAAGTAAGCTATCATCTAATATTCATGAGGGTATTACTTTGTAAAGTTAAGTTTAACGACTGAAATCAAATCCACCCCCTAGAGTCACTCTTCATTTTTGATTCTCATTTTAAAAGTAAGTCTAGTTTCATCACATTTGGCACGATTGCTTAGAACTGTGTAAAAAAAAAACAAAAAAAACTGGTAATCACCTACAAAGGCTTTTTAAAGCTTTCTTCCTTAGAACTTTTCATAAACAATGTAAGTCATCTTAAAGCTTCATGAAAATATAGAGATAAAGTCACCAGCAGATTTCATCTGCAAAACTTGGTGGAAATCTCTCCATTCTTGAGGCCCCTAATATACCCCATGTGTCCTTTCTGATATGTGAATTTCCCATGAAGACATAAAAGTAATTTCTTTCTCTGAATTGGAATGGAGCTGCCTGCCTAAAGGATGACTTGCAAATTTATTGTATTCAGAATAACTTAGACTCGTGGTGACTCCACAGAGCCTTAAACATCACTCGATTCTGGTTTTCTTTTATATAAATTTTATATGAGAAATCTTAGGTGTACACCTGGAGGGGGTGATATGCCAGTAGGGAGAGAATGGAAATTAGTAGTTTCTCAGAGACAGTAGGGTTTTTTTTTGTTGTTTGTTTCTTTTGGTTTTTATTTTTACGTAAAGATGCCCCTGTTCTTGAGAGGAAATGTTAAAAATTCTAGTACTCATTATTTCTTCACTTTGATTTATACTTCTGTTTATGTTCCTTTCTTGTCTAGAGGACAGGATTTCTGATCAGTCATCATGGTGGCTCCTGCCATAGAATGGTGAAGTCAAGACCAAGAGATCAGTTCTCCCACATGTATAGAGCTGTAAGGATGAGAAAGTAGTAAGCCAGACACCAGATTATTTTTCTGCCCAGAGGGCTTTGTGAGTAGTGGTGCTATGAAGTTTATCTTAGTTTCAGGAATCTTGGATCATATCTGATAATATGCAAGTTTTTGTTATCAAGAAACGCATTTGATTCAAAGTCTTGCTCATATTAATAATGCTTCCAATTATGTCCTGTTCCAAACAGGATGAAGTCTTGTACAAATTATGCAAACAATTATATTGCCATGGAAATACGAATGCTTAACAAGAGTTTCCAAATTCTAGAGAAATTGGTAAGTTTCCTGTTTATAAAAGAATAAACTACGGCATTGTTGTAGGTTATAGATGGCTCAAAAATAAAAGAAAAACAATATTTATATTAATAAATAATACTCAAAAAGTCATAAAAATTATGCATCATTAGTTCCTTGTAATTAATTCTTGTCTGATTAACCTTAAATTGTAGCACACGTCATGAATCTATCATATTCTTCACTAGAGTTACAACACTCCAGAGTTAAATGCTATGCTATCACAATAATTTAAGCAACACCATTAGATACCTACATGTGAGCGTGCATGTCTCAGTTGTCATAGTTCTATCTATGGGTATTTTAGCCAGCTTGTTTTTTATTGAAAGTATTATACTATTGCTTGTACTAGAATCATTCTAAGTACTTTCTGAGAAGAACCATAGGAAAGCAACTAGTATCTTTGAATGACAAAGACTAGAAATAGGTATGGTTTGTTTCATAAGATTTTGCTTCTAAGCTATAAAATATTTTGAATTATAGCAGGAATTAAGATAGATCACATGAAATTTGTATACATCTTGCACAGCAAGAATCATGGCAAATTTCAAGTAATTTTAAAGATATTCTGTGAGCAATGTTTTATGTACCCAAATATAACCTAGAAAATTAAACATATATTTAAAATTGTTAATTGTTATGATTTGAATATGAAATTCCACAATAATGCTCATGTGACATAACGATAATTGATGTCATTATTTTGGAAGAGAGTGAAAATATTGAGAGATGAAGCCTACATCATTTAGGATGTGCCTTTGAAGGTTTTGCAGTGTTCTTGGTCCCTTCCTTGTCCCACACTTCCTTTCCACCATTAAGTGATGATTACTCCATGTCACACACTCTTGCCATTATAATGTTCTCAAGTTCATGGTTCTAGGTGACCATGGGCTAATTGTTCTGAAACTGAGATCCAAAATAAATCTCTACTCCCTTAAGTTTTTGTTCCCTTGTCAATCATTTGATCACAGCAACAACACAACTGACTAATACAGAACATTGACACCAGAAAATGTGCTCATTACTATGAAAAACCCAACTCTATGAACTTTAAGTCTTGGAAAATGATTTGTGGGAAGAATTTGGAAACATTTGAACCTAGCTTAATCTTTGACTTTCTTGGAAATTCTAGAGACTAGAACACCAAGGGCTGTCCAGGTGGTAAAGACCAAGCTTATGAGTGTTTAGATAGGAACAAAGATCCTTTAGTAATTGGGCTAGGAGTCCCTCATATTACAGTCTGGCAAATAACTGGTCTATATTTGTGTGTGTGTGTGTGTGTGTGTGTGTGTGTGTGTGTGTCCTTAGACTTTTAGGGGATGCTAAGGAACTTTCAAGGCAACCTAAAATTCAACCCATAGTATAGGTTTTGATAACTGCTTTAGCTAAGTTACATAGATAACTGAAAACAAAAATAAAGAAGATTTAAAGTACTTTCCATTTTGTCAGAAAATCCCTTTTAAAGTAGGAAAAATTGACTTGAAAATACATTATGAGTCTGGCACATGCCACCCATCCCACATTCTGGCACTTGGAAAAATAAACTTAGTGTGAAAGACCTTTCTTTGAAAAAAAGAATAAATAGCTCAGCAACATTCTTCTTGAAAGGGGTTGAATAGGAGAACATTTTCTTAGGATTTGTTTCCCCATCTTTAGCCATACAGACCCTCACAAGTCACTGCGACCTTTGCCTAGTTTCTCTTTATGCTGGGGACAGACCTTGGCATTGTTCACATAATGCTGCTTTTTGAGGCATGCAAAACACAAAGTTGGTAATGTAAAGGAGGCTGAAAGGGCTGGATTTGTGGACATGTAATGTTTAAATCTGTTTTTTTTTTTTCATGAAATATCTTGTTTTCTCCATCTATGGTGATTGAAAGTTTTGCTGGGTATAGTAGTCTGGGCTGGCATCCGTGGTCTCTTCGTATCTGCAGAACATCTGTTCAGAACCTTCTGGCTTTCAGCATCTCCATTGAGAAGTCAGGTGTTATTCTGATAGGTCTGCCTTTATATGTTACTTGACCTTTTTCCTTTGCTGCTCTTAATATTCTTTCTTTATTCTGTATGTTTAGTGTTTTGACTATTATGTGATGAGAGAACTGTTTTGTGTACAGTCTATTTGGTGTTCTGTATGGTTCTTGTACCTTCATAGGCATGTCTTTCTTTAGGTTGGGAAAGTTTTCTTCTATCATTTTGTTGAATGTATTTTCTGTGCCTTTGAGCTGCAATTCTTCTCTGTCTTCTATCCGTATTATTCTTAGGTTTGGTCTTTTCATGGTGCCCCAGATTTCCTGGATGTTTTGTGTTAAAACTTTGCTGGATTTATCATTTTCTTTGGCCAATGGAACTATTTCCTCTATCATATCCTCAATGCCTGAGTTTCTTTCTTCCATTTCTTGTACTTTAATGGTTATGCTTGGCTCTGTAGTTTCTGTTCGTTTACTCAGATTTTCCTTTTCCTGAATTCCCTCAGTTTGTGTTTTCTTTATTGCCACTATTCCAATTTTCAAGTCTTCAACTGTTTCCTTCATCTGTTTGATTGTTTTTTTTTCTTGGGTTTCTTGACTTTCTTTAAGAGATTTCTTCCAATTTTTTGTTTGTCCTTTCCTCCATTTCTTTAATGGAATTTTTCATTTCCTCTTTTAGGTCCTCTATCATCTTCATAAAGTTATTTTAAGGCCTTTTTCTTCTGTATCATCTGCTTTGGGATGTTCAGGTCTTGCTGTTGTAGGATCACTAGGTTCTGATGGTGCCATATTGTTCTTTATGTTGTTTAATGTGTTCTTACACTGCCATCTACCCATTTCTTCCTTTAATCCAAAAAGGTGGAGTTCTGGGTCGCTCTTCTTCCAATTGGTGCAACCTAGATGCCCTTCAACTGAAGAATGGATAAAGAAAATGTGGTACATTTACACAGTGGAGTATTACACAGCAGTAAAAATCAATGTCATCATGAAATTTGCAGGCAAATGCATGGAACTAGAAAAAAAGTCATCCTAAGTGAGGTAACCAAGACCCAGAAAAACAAACATGGTATGTACTCACTCATAAGTGAATATTAGACACAAAGTAAAGGATAGCCAGGGTGCAATCCACAACCCCAGAGAAGCAAGGTAAAGAGAAGTACAGTAAGAGGGACATACATGGATCGCTGCTGGAAGGGGAAAGAGTTAGGATCTCCTGGGTAAACTGGGATAGGAGAATAGAGGGGAGGGGATAGGATGTTGGAACATGTGGGAACATGAAGGAGATAAGGGGAGAGCAATGAAAAAGCTATCCTGACAGAGTGTACCATTAAGGGGATGGGGAGAAATTTGCAGCTAGGAAAAACCCCAGGAACTCACAAGATTCTCCTCAGCTAAGACTCAAAGCAATAGTGGAGAGGGTGCTTGAACTAGCCTCCTCCTGCACTCAGATTGGTGTCTACCCTAATTGTCATCATAGAACCTACATCCAGTGACTGATGGAAGCAGATGCAGAGACCCATAGCCAAGCACTTGGCCAAGATCCTAGAGTTCAGTTGAAGAGAGGGAGGAAGGATTATAAGAGCAAGGAGGATCAGAATCATGATGGGAAAAAACATAGAAATAGCTGACCCAAGCTAATGGGAGCTCATGGACTCTGGACTGACAGCTGCAAAGCCTTCATGGGACCGAAATAGGCCCTCTGAATGTGGGTGAAAGTTGTGTGTTTGTGGGTCCCCTGGCAATGGGACCAGGACTTATCCTGGGTACATTAACTGGCTTTTTAGAGCCCATCCCCTATGATGTGATGCCTTACTCAGCCTTGATGCACAAGGGAGGGGCTACATCTGGCCCCAACTTGATATGCTAGCCTGTGTTGACTACCCAAGGGAGGTCTTACCCTCTATTAGGAGGTGATAGGGGTGGAATGGGGGGCAGTGGGGGGGAGCAGGAAAAGAGGAGGGAGGGGAACAGGGTTTGGTATGTAAAAGGAAAGAAAAAACATGGAATGTACTCACTCATAAGTGGGTATTAGGAGTAAAGTATAGCATAACCAACCTACAATCCACAGCCTCAGAGAGGCTAGATAACAAGGAAGGCCCAATAAGGGATCCATGGATTTCTCTGGGAAGGGGAAATAGAAGAGATGTCCTGGGTAAACTGGGGGTGGGGCAAGGGTGGATGGAGGGATGGGATCTGGAGGGAGCAGGTTGGGCGGACTGGGTGCTGGAGGCAGGTTGGAGGCAGGACAGAGGGGGAGAGCAACGAAAGAGTCATCTTGATGGGGGGCATTTTGGGATTAGGGAGACACCTGGTGACAGGGAAACACCCAGGAATCCACAAGGATAACCCCCCAGCTAAGACTCCTAGCAATAGTGAAGAGGGTGCCTGAACTGGCCATCTACTGTAATCAGATTGGTGACTCCCCTAACTGTCATCAGAGATACTCTATCCAGTAACTGATGGAAGCAGATGCATAGATCCATACCCAAGCACTGGGCTGAGCTTCAGGAATCTTGCTGAAGAAAAAGAGGGATTGTACCATTGAGGGGGGACATGACAGGGGAACCTACCAAGACAGCTGACCTGAGCCTGTGGGAGCCCATGGACTCTGGACCAACAGTTAGGGAGCCTCCATGGGACTAACCTAGGCCCTCTGCATGTGTGTTACAGTTGTGTAGCTTGGTGTCTTTGTAAGGCTCCTAGCAGTGAGATCAGGACCTGTCCCTGGTGCTTAGCTGGCTTTTGGGAACCTGTTCCCCATGTTGGATTACCTTGCCACAGCCTTGACACAAGGGGAGGAACTTGGTCCTGCCTCAGCTTGATGTGCCATGCTTTGCTCAAGCCCATGGGAGGCCTGTCCCTTTCTGAATGGAGACAGAGGAGGAGTAGAAGGGGAGGGGTGTAAATGGGAAGTGTGTGTGTGGGGGACTTGGAGGAGAGGAGGGAGGGGAGACTGCAGTCAGTATGTAAAATAAATGAAAAAAAATTAAAAAACAGAATTTTCATTTTCAGGATGAATGAAAGGTTAAAAAATAACCTCTTACAATTTCTAATACAACATAGATAGTACAAGAAAACTTTGATGTATTTAAAAGAAAAGCAAAGGCTTATTTTGTTTCTATGCAATTTTTATACTCTTCATTTTACTTAGTTTGTATATTTGTTGTATAAAATGTATTCTGACACACTTTTATTCTTTCACAATTTCATACCTGCATATACTGAATTTGAGACATTTTAGTCCCATCCCCCCATTATTCTCTCATCCCTCCTCTCTCCTTCTTCTTCTTCTTCCCACAGTTCCCCTCCTACTTTGGTGTCTTTTTTTTTGACTACTGAATTTAATTAAGGATGTTTGAATGAATGTAAGTGGGGGGTTATTTCCTGGAACATGGGCAAGTTGCCAGTCATTGGCAGCACAGCTCAGAAAAATGACAACCTCTCCTCTAGTATGCATTAATTGCTCATAGACCCACAGTGAGGAGTGGAAGCTCATGAACTTCTCTTCCATGCATGATGAAATGATGGTAGTCACAATCTTGTTCAGGTTCACTGCAGGAAGCCACAGATGCCATCAATTCATAAGTACAATGGGCATGTCATGTCCAAAACACACTGTTTCACAGCACTCTTCCCAACCTCCAGCTCTTGCATTCTTTTTTTTCTTTCATTTTTCTTTATTAAATCTTCTACTCACTCCACATACTACCCACAGATACCCCTCCTCCCTCCTCCCACCCCCAGCCCTCTTTCCCAAGCCACCCTGCATCCCCACATCCCCCAAATCAAGGTCTCCCATGAGGAGTCAGCAGAGCCCAGCACACTGAGCCTAGGCAGGTCCAAGCCCCTTCCCACTGCACCAAGGCTGTGCAAGTATGTCACACCATAGGCACCAGGTTCCAGAAGCCTGCCCATAGACCAGGGACAGATCCCGATCCCCCTGCCTGGGTGCCCCCCAAACAGTTCGAGCCAAACAACTGTCTTCCATATCCAGAGGGCCTAGTCCAGTCCCATGGGGGCTCCACAGCCACCAGTCCACAGTTCATGGGCTTCCACTAGTGTGGCCAGTCATCTCTGCACGTTCTCCCATCATGATCTCGACGTCCCTCACCTGCAGTATCTCTCCTGTCTCTCATCAGTTGGATTCCCAGAGCTCAGCCTGGTGCCTGGCCGTGGATCTCTGCATCTGCCTCCATCAGTCACTGGACAAAGGCTCTATGATGACAGCTAGGTTATTTGCTAGGCTGGTCCCTAGAGTAGACTGGTCCAGGCACCCTCTGGACCACTGCCAGCAGACCAAGGTGGGGTCAATCTTGTGGATTCCTGCAGCTCTTCCATTCTTTCATTAACCTCTTTCATGATGTTTCCTGAGACTTAAATGGGTGTGATGTGCATGCCCATTTAGGGCTGAGCACTCCTCTGCCATGTATTACACGTATTTTGGTCAGATGTGAGTCTGTATTAAATAGTAACTAGTACTAAAAAAAAAAAAAAAAGCATCTTGACTCCCTAAGGGAGGCCTTACCCTCCCTGAGGAATGGATTGGTTGAGGTGGGGAGGGCAAGAAAAGGGGAGGGAGGGAGAACTGGGATTGGTATATAAAATGGAAAACAACCTTTTTTAAAAAAAAAAATAAAGAGTTTCTCTGATGAAAGCTGAAAGCAAGCACTAATCTATAGGAGTAACAATATGTACTTAGAAAGCAGTTTGACTTCATGTCCATTTAGCATCATGTCCATCTAGCAAAATGACAGTAAAAGGTTCTTTGCTTGGGTTTGTGAGCTCCCCAGCTGTGGGTTTGCAACTAAATTTACAGTACCAGGTATGAGTTCCTTCCTTTATTGTATTCAGATTGTATCACTTCCATATCAAATTTGTGGAATTTGCCGGACGTTGGTGGCGCACGCCTTTAATCCCAGCACTCGGGAGGCAGAGGCAGGCGGATCTCTGTGAGTTTGAGGCCAGCCTGGCCTCCAAAGCGAGTTCCAGGAAAGGCGCAAAGCTACACAGAGAAACCCTGTTTCAAAAAACCAAAAAAAAAAAAAAAAAATTTGTGGAATTTTCATTATGAAGTTGATGCTGAATTTTTTCAAATGCTAGTTCTGTAGTTTTTGAAATGATTGCATGTTTTTCATTCTGTTCAAGTTGTATACCACGTTTGCTGATTTTCCAGTGTTGTTTCATGCTTGTTTCCTAGCAACAAATCCTACTTAATTATGATGAATGATACATTCAATCTACTGTTGAACTCCATTTACTAGCACATTGTTGAGGATTTCTCTTCTAGGTTAGTCTGGGATATTAGCCTGTAATTTGCTCTTCTTACAGTTCTTTTGTATGTTTTCAGTTCATTTCAATACTTGGCTCTTAAGACGTGTTAATCAGTCCTCCCTTTTCTTCAGAATTTGGAGGATTTTAAGAAGGAAGCCATCAGAATCTGGACATTTCTCTAATGAGAAAATCAAAATCACTGATTTGTTCTTTTTGTTTGTCTTTAGACTTGCTAAAGTTTTGTACTTTTATGTTTCTAGAAGTTTGCACATTTCTTTGAAATTATTCATATACTTTATATGATGCATTATACTTCTGTGGTATAGACTTTCAGTGACTGTTTTCTTCTTTAGTTTCTCTTTTCTAGGTTAATCAACATAAGAGTTGTCAATGTTATATACATTTAAAAATAAACTCGTAGTTTCATTTATATTTTTTATTTTTATTCTAATGTCTTAAATTCATTTTGGTTGATTTTTGCTGTTCTTGGTAATTATAGTTTATTTGGATGGTATTTTCTAGCTATTTGAACTACAACAATGAATAATATGGAATATGTCTCAATTTATAAAATAGGTGTGTTAGTGTTTTGCCTACATGTCGATATTTGTACCACATGTGTGAATGGACATGAACATCAGAAGAAGGCATCAGATCACGTGGAACTGGAGTTGTAGATGATTATGAGCCACCATGTGGATGCTGTGAACTGAATCTGGGTCCTCTCTTCTGCTAGAGCAACAAGTACTCTTATCCACTGAGCTATCTCTTTAGCTCATAATTCTACATATTTTTACCTTTTTTCCCTGCCCAAATTCTCACTGTTCTTTTTTGATAGTTTCATATCAATGTTGTCAAAAAAACTTTCTTGATTTGATTTCAGTGTTTTTAAATTAGATAGTTGTGGTGACCATATATATGACCTATTTTGGAGACCATTCCATGTTTCTTTTATTTTTTTATTTTTTTTATTTTTTTTGGTTTTTCGAGACAGGGTTTCTCTGTGTAGCTTTGCGCCTTTCCTGGAGCTCACTTGGTAGCCCAGGCTGGCCTCGAACTCACAGAGATCCGCCTGCCTCTGCCTCCCAAGTGCTGGGATTAAAGGCGTGAGCCACCAACGCCCGGCCCATGTTTCTTTTATAAGAGTGTGTTATATTGCTGTTTGAGAATGTCCTATAAGAGCTTCTTGGTTCCAATTGGTTTATAATGTTTACATCTGTGGTTTCATTACTAATTTTATATCTGGATGATATATCCTTTCTTCAAATTAGTCTGAAGTAGCTTTACTGTCAATATTATTGTTGGCTATATCTCCCTTCACATCTATTAATGTTTGTTAATTATTATCTGTCACATTATCTATTACATAGATACATCCATGTTAGCCCCATATGCACTTACAAGTCTCATATACACTTACAAGTCTTGTTCTGAGTGTTCATGTTATCTGACATGGTTATAGCTATCTCTTTTATATTTTTTATATTTTTGCCTTCATTTTCCTGAGATAACTTTTTCAATTCCCCTGCTTTTAGTTATATATAACTTATGGTGTCATGTTGTTAGATCTAAGTGGATAGAGTACTTGTTGTGCAAACATGCAGATCTGAGTGAGACTCTCTAGCACCCACCTAAAAGCCAGCTGCTGTGCAGTGTTTATTACTCTAGAGCTAGGGGTATAGACAGGGGGATCCAAGATGCAAGCCAAAGTATATCCAAAATGACAAGTTCCAAGTTCAGTTGGCACTTATTTCACAAAATAAGGTGGGGAAGCAATTGAAGGTACCTCAGTACTAACCAACCTCTGGCCTCTGAATGCCCATGCATTGGTAGAGCACAACTATATATACACATGTATGTAGCAGACACACACATATATGAAATGAAAGCAATCAATTTAGTTACTATATACATTTTCTATTGTTCTTCAACTATTTTAGATATGTATATAATGCCCTTCCTCATTTTGAAACCTGTTGTATGATATTTTGTTTGTGTTCTGACAAATAAAGCTTGCCTGGAGATGAGAGTGAGGAGCTATCCATTAGTTAACCATAGAGGCCAGGCAGTGGTGGCACAAACCTTTAATCCAAGCACTTGGAAGTAGGAAGCAGGAAGATCAGGAGTCCAAGGCCACCTTGGCCTACACAAGATTGATCCAGTCTAAAAGAGAAACAGCCAGGCAGTGGTGGTGCATGCCTTTGATCCCAGCACAAGGGAGGCTCAAGCCTTTGATCCTACTAGGGAGGATCTTGCCTTTAATCCCAGCACTAGGGAGGGAGAGACAGGAATACAAGGTGGGTGGAGACAGAATCTGCCCCATTCAGTTTGAGGATTCATAGAGACAGGCTGACCCATTTATAGTGGTATTCTATTTGTACTGAAATGTGATTTTATTTGTATGTTAATAAATAAAGTTGCTTAGGGGTCAGAGCTATTAGCAAGCCATAGCAAAAGCCAGGGCGGTGGTGGTGCACGCCTTTAATCCCAGCACTTGGTAAGCAGAACTAGGTAGATCTCTGTGTGTTCAAGGATACAGCCAGCATTGGAGACACACGCCCTTAATCTCAATACCAACCATAGAAAACTTGGGAGGTCTGTACAGAGAGTCCGTGACGAGACAGCCACATAGTTAGGTTTATAACCAATGAGAAGGAAGAACCAGAACTCTTTATAAGACGAACGCACAGGAAATACCTCCCTTTTCGGAGAAGTCTCTTGGCGGGAGAGTCTAGCTGGCGGAAAGCGGGTAAGGCTTCTAGCTCTGACCTCTTGGGCTTTCACCTTTACATTGGCTCTGTGTTTCTTATTTAATAAGGCGGTCGGTTACATCTACACCCATTGGGTCTGATAATTCATAGAGGTAAGAAGTCTGGTGGCTGGCTACCCTGCTTCTCTGATCTATCAGCTTTCACCCTAACATCTGACTCCAGTTTTTATTGTTAAGACTAATTAGGATTGTGCTTCAGAAACCTTAATCTTCTTTTGTTTTCTTAAAGATATGTCTTCTTGATTTTTGAGACATGGTCTTACACTGTGGCCCAGATAAGGATGCAAATCATTGGGTAGCCCAGACTCTTCTTAATCTTATGGCAGTCATCGATCTCAGCATCCTGAGTTCTAGGATTGCAGATGTGAGCTACTGCACCTAGCTCAAGATTTTGGTTTTAAATCTAAATATTACCTCTTATAAAAATAGACTTTTTGAATTCTTAAACACTGTGTTCCATTTCTCTTTTTATTTGATTGATTATAGTAACTTATTGTTATTATTACTGTGGTTGAATATTTTAAAGTAGAATCACTGTGTTTACTAAAAGAGAAACATTTGTCTTCAAATGTGAAGTGTTAATTTCTCATAAATAGTTGAATTTACATGTCTGTTACACTGTATTTTATCTATTCTTGTGCTTTTTAAGATCCGCCTATTTTATTTTTATTAAATGATTGTTATATTATTTTAATTATTTGCAATTATATATTTAATTTGATCTATATTTTAAGTTTAAACATTTATACAGTACATTTTGACAATGTCCTCTCTCTTCCAACTTCTCCCAGATAAACTCTCAGGTCATTCACTGAGCTTCATACTATCTTCTTTATTCTCTTCTTTACAATGCACTAAGTCCAGTTAGAGATTCTCCTGTATGCATTGCATGTAGGACAATCTTCTATACCATGAGCAACATACAAAGACCAAACTCATGAAGAAAATTAACTGCCTTTTCAACAGTCATCAACTGAATGTTGGCTGCTTTGAATTGTGTAGTTCTTGTGCAGGCAGCCATAGCTGCTGTGAGTCCACAAGTGCAGTGACCCAGTTGTGTCCAGATTTCTTACTCTATTCACAGCAATCCTACCCAACCTCTGAATTTTACAATATTTCTGTCCTCTCTTCCATGATGTTCCTTGAGACTTGGGCATGGGGTGATAAAGATGGCTAGTTGGGGCCGAGCACTCTAATGACACTTATTATCTTTGCTTTGATTAATTCAGAGTCTCTGTGTTAACTACAACCTATTGTATTGATGAGAGGTAAAAGATGAACTAATCTATGAGTATAAGGCTAAGTCATTAGAAGGCTGATATTATGTCCATTTAATAAAATAACAATAGTAGATTTAGTTTTTGAAAATTTCATACATATATGCAATGTACTTTGATCATAACACCTCCTATAACCTCATTACAGTTCCTACTGTGACCCTCAGTACATCTTCCTACCAACTTCAAGTCTTAGAATTAGTCAGCCACTGGTGGACCTGAGGAGATGATTTGGTGATTAAAAGCACTTGCTCTTCCAGAGAAGTCAGGTTCCCAATATCTATGTGGCAGCTCACAACTGTCTGTTACTCCAGTTCTAGGGGACCTGTGTCCCTCTTCTGTCCTCCACAGGCACATGGTATACACATTGAGCAGATACATATATGCAGGCAAAACACTCATCCACAACATTTCACAGCAATCCCCCTATCATCCAGTTTTTATGTTCTTTCCCCCCATTTTCTCTGCACTGTGAATCTCATTCACCACTACCCACTGAAAAAGAAGGTTCTCCAACCAATGCTGAGAATAACAGATATCCATAAGTATATACATAATTACTTAGAAGGTAGTTTGACAATATGAGCAGTTAGCAAAACAGCAATAGCATGTTCTTCTTTATGGCCTATGATCTCACCTGACATGAGCTTTAACTCTGTTTGCAGTACAGGAATGGCATTCCTCTGGAGGAGCAGTGCAAATCCAGTCTGAAAATTGCTGTGGGATAGTGCTTTTGTACACTGGTTTAATAAAACGCTGATTGGCCAGTAGCCAGGCAGGAAATATAGGTGGGACAAGCAGATGAGGAGAATTCTGGGAAGAGGAAGACTGAGTCAGGAGACGCCAACCTGCCATACATGGAGCAGCATGTAATGGTGCACAGGTAAAGCCATGGAACACGTGGTGACATACAGATTAACAGAAATGGGCTGAGTTTAAGTGTAAGAGCTAGTCAGTAGTCAGCCTGAGCTAATGGCTGAGCAGTTTTAATTAATATAAGCCTCTGTGTTTTTACTTGGATCTGAGCAGCTACAGACTGAATGGGACACAGAAAAACTTCAGCTAGTGGATTTTCACAAGACTTTTTAAAAAGTGAATTTCTACAACATTTAGATCTTTCTTGTTTTTCTCTTATTTTTTATTGTTCAATTTACAAACTTTTTATTGATTCTTTGTGGATTTCATATTGTGCATCCTGATACACAATTTATCTTCCCAATCCCTTCATATCTGCCCTCTGCTCTTGTAACATTTCCCCCAAAATGAAATAGAAAAAAATCTCATCATGGAAGCTATAATGTGACACAGTGAGTCACCCAGTACATACATCTTTACTTGTAAGTGTTCATTGCAAAGAGTCATTGGTCTGGTTTCTGCTACACTATAGATACTGGAACCTCACTAGATATCTTGTTGTCCTGTGTTATAGAGATCCTGCAGCTTTGGATCTGCAGGACTGATCCCTTCACATGCTCCAGAAGTTCATAGATGGCATGGATGTTTGGGTGGGCCAACTCATAGCCATGGTTCTGGGCCTGGGTGATAGCTGGGTTGGACAGCCCACCAGCTCTCCCTCATTCTTACTACTAGGGTGAGCTCTCCAGCACTGGCCCAGCTAGCTCACCCAGTGCAGCAGGCAGCAAGGGGCTGGGCTAATTCTCTTGCTGTCATACCCTCGGGGCCAGCTCACTAGCACCCATACCATCAAGGCCAGCTCTACTGTGTTGCCCAGGTGATGTTCAGGGCCCACTCTCCATTGTTTGATTTATCTTATAGTTTCTTATAGTCTCTTTTTTTTGTGTACATTTAAAAGTACATGTACATGAATATTTATTGTAGTGTTGTTTTTTTATCTTTTTCTATAAATTTACTGCATTATGATTACCATGATTTTTTTAATTTTATAATTTGATTTAATTTTATATATCAGCCATGGATTCCCATGTCCTCCCTCTTCCCGCCCCCCCCCCCCCCCCCCCCCCCCACCCTACCCCCTTTCCCCTCCCCCCAACCAGAGCTGGTACATTCAGTAGAGGCAGGTCCAAGCCCCTCCCCCTGCTTCAGGGCTGTGCTAGGTGTCCCATCATAGGTAGTGGGCTCCAAAAAGCCAGCTCATGCACCAGGGATGGATATTGATCCTACTGCCAGGGTGCACCTTAAGCAGATCAAGCTACACAACTGTTTAGCTTATGCAGAGGGCCTGGTCCAGTTCTGGGGAGGCTCCACAGTTGTTGGTCTAAATTTCATGAGTTCCCAATAGTTTGGTTTGGTTGTCTCTATAGGTCTCCCCATCATGATCTTGATGCCCCTTGCTCATAGAATCCCTCTTCTCTCTTCAACTGGACTCCTGGAGCTTGGCCTGTTGTTTGGCTGTGGATCTCTACATCTGCTTCCATCAGTTACTGGAGAAAGGCTCTATGATGGATATTCACCAATCGGATTACTGTGGTAATCCAGTTCAGAAACCCTCTCCACTATTGCTAGTTAGTCTAATCTGGGGTCATCCTTGTGGGTTCCTGGGAACTTCCCTAGTACCCGGTTTCTCCCTATCCCCATGATGTCTCCCTCTATCATGGTCACCATGATTTTTAAGTGATATTTTTATTATGTAATTTATTTAGAAAGAATGACAACTAAACATAACCATAAAGATAAGAACAGAAACAGAAAAGAGAAAGTACACTAATAAGAAAAATTAGTAATTAAATTTAATACCTCCAAATATTTTCAAATTTTGATATCACATTAACATTTTCTACATTACTTGTCTCTTCAAATATTCAGTTATAATTATTTTAAAATTATTTCAGTTTTATTATTAAAACTAAAGAAATGAATTATTCATTCATGATTCATATAAGACTAGAGTAATTTGAATTTATTGCATAATTTCACTGACTTGGGACTTCTGTATTTACCCATGCTTTGCTAACATCATCTTCATTATGAAGGTTTTTCTTTGTTATTTTCTGTAGAACGGATCAGGTAGGGATACACTTTTTTGTTTGAGAATATTCATCTTCATCTGTTCTTCATTTCTGAACAGTATCTTTGTAAGGTAAGTTATTTTTGGCTGTCGGTGTTGCATCCTTCAATACTGTGAAAAATCTCATGTCATTCTCTCCTGTCTCATACAGTTTCTGTTAAGAAGTGTGCTGTCAGGTTAATTGGAAGACCTTGATGTGTTATTTGTTTCTTTTCTTTTATTGTCTTCAGAACCTTCTCTTTATTCTCAGTGCTGCAATCCTGATTATAACATATCTTGAGATATTTAGTTTAACACACTGAAAACCTTTGACTTTTCTGTACTTGGATATTTGATTGCTTCTTTTTATATTTCATTTTTAAATGAAAAGCAAATATATTTCAAGATGTCATAATAAAAACAATTAAAAAATCATAGTTTCTGATAGCTTTTAGAACGTTTAAAAAGATAGGTATGTAAATACACTAATGTGAAGAATATTTGTTTTCTATAGGCAGCTGAGGGAACTGGAAGTGAGAGAGGTAGTCTTCCCCAGGGAAGAGCACACCCATTGACTCTCCAGTGTCAAATAGTCAGCTCTGAAAACACACATCTGAGTAACACTAGACAGACTGAGCAGGTTACATTTAGGAGTGTGTGTGTGTGTGTGTGTGTGTGTGTGTGTGTGTGTGTGTGTGCAATAACAATTAATGAAAAAAGTCCATGAATTTGAAGGAGAGTGGGAAAGGGTACATGGGAGGTTTTGGAGGGAAGAAAGGGAGAGGAGAAGTTTTGTAATTATAATCTCAAAAACAAAAATATCAAAAAGAACATGTAAGGCTAAAATATTTAGAAAGATATTTTCATCACTTTTTAAAATTAAATTTTAAGTTAGCATACAATATAATAGGTTTCATCATGGCATCTTCATTCATATATATCATTATACATTGTTGATTAGTTTTTTTAAGTTTGGATTTTTTCCTCTGTGATTTTCTTTATTCCCTTGGCATTCTAAAATTTTCCTGGACCTCATATTCAAATAATAATTCATTTAATATGGTACAAAATTTATCATATGCTTTTTTGTTTTTTTCTATTTTCGTGTGTTTTCAAAATACTTGATTCTGATTAGTTCTTATCTGTCCTGACGTTGATGTTTTAGATCACATTTTCAATTCTGTTGAGCATATTTTTTACATCACAGCATCTTACTGATTTTTGTTTTGTATTGATTGTTAAGTTTCTCTTGAGGCATTGAATCTTTTCTCTATTTAATTTAAGCTGAATTGACTTAAAATAGCTGTTTTGAATTATCTAACTGGATGTTCTGCAATTCTTATTATTACTCTATAAGATTCTGGCATTGTGCTGTTGATGTTAAATAAACTCATGATTTTCTTCTGTCCATGATGTTTATTGGTATACGGCATCATCTAGGTAGTAAAGGATGTGTATTTATTACAGTCTTCCTAGTTTGCAAATTTTTGCGTATCTTTGCAGAAATTATAAATCAGTTGTCTATTTTATCTAAATCTGTATCAATTCCACTATTTTATTACTTAATGGTCCAAGGTAGGCTTGAGTTTTTTATTAGTTTGTTGTCACAAATTCAACAGTAGAAGACAATGTATGCCCAGATTTGTCCCCAGCCCCCAATTGGTATGTTATTCAGAATGAAAAAGGGCACTACATATCATGAGAACTCTAGCCCCAAGTTCCCCTCTGGGTTCCAGGTAGCTCATTCCCCTTCAGTATAGTCAGTAGCTTATGGTTTTGTTACTCATAATTTGCCTGGCTCTGGGGAGAATCACTGTTGGTAGGATACCTTCAAGTTCCTATTGTTGCACATAATGGGATTTTTTGAAAAGAAATGAGAGAAATGAGACTGAGTCAAATAACATGAACATATAGGTGATGCTGTAATTGGAGATTGAGACTGAGCTGGCTCAATTCAATTTGAGATGAAGAGAGGTCATAGTTACTGAGAGATATACATGGTGCCTTCTAAACAAAGAGAAAGATAAGCTTTTATTGATTTGGGGGTGCGGTGGGGTGGGGTGAGTTAAAGTCTTGTGTTTTTCTGCTAGCCATGGGCACATTTTCAGAGAATGTTACACAGTAGCATAACCTTATTACCTTCTTGGTTTGTATATTCAATATTATTTAAGGAAATTTACCCAGGTGCTAAGTTAACAAGGGTGTTAATTTTATGTACCAACTTGGCTAGACAATAGTATGCAGATATTTGGTAAAACATCATTTTGGGTATTTTTGTAGGGTTTTTAAAAGTTGAGGCTTACATTTAAATTGATGATTTACATAAATTATTGATTTATGTACAGCAGATGGTTCTTCATATAGTGAGTGGTCTTCTCCAATCACTTGAAGACCTAACCTTCCTGATTGAATGGGAATTCTGCAGAAAATTTCCTTCAGACTTCTGCAACACTGATATTCTCTCATTTTACAATAGCGTATTTATAATATGCCTGGGGCTATTGTTGGCTGCAGAGAGGCTCAAAGTGGTCAGAACAGGTTGTAACTTATGATATAATAAAAGAAAAAGGGAAAGGGAGTAGACAAAAGAATTGGGGCAGTTACTATAATAAGAAAGCATATGTGTATGATATGCACCAAGCCAGCACTACCGGGGATAATTAGATAACAGATTTAATGTAATCTTGGTGGCCTTAAGGAAAGAATCCTAATAGCATTTCCAACTTATGCTCCTCCTATGAGAAAAGATAAGGAATTTCCATTCTCTGGCACTGCCAGTTATGGAGAGTGGATTCTCTGATTACCTGTGATTAGAGCTGTGGTATCTGTGACCTCAGAGTAAGGAGTATATGCAGAACCCTCATATAGAATTTGCCACTTACTGGCTCCCCCATGAACAAAGACCTGTGCTTTGATAGCATAGGTACTGAATATGCACTGATCCATGGCAACCCAGGTTGTCTTCTAGGACCGCGAAAGTAAAGACATCAGAATAAAAGATGCATCATTGTACCTAAGATTTGGGAAAATTTCCTCCTCTCAATATTTGGTGCTAATCTTACTGGAAATAAATTATGGATGCATGTTCTAGTAATGATTTTTGTGAAGGAATTTTAACTCAGAGTCCATGTAGTAAAGTCACTTTTGATAGGAGAACAAAACAAAACACATTGGTAGACTTCTAACCCCTAGGAGAATAGCAGATATAAGATAGAATAAGATCCTAGGTGAACATATTTGGAGTTGGAGATATTAAAAAGAATTAGAATGTCTTTTGATTTTGGCCTGACAAAGTACCTTCCACATCTCTGCCTAACCACTGAAAAAACTAGAGGAAGCTTGGATAATACCATTATCTATAGGATATGGAAGATCTCTTATCCTTGCTGCAATGCCTAACATTTCTCAGGTACTAGCAAAATCATATCTTTCCTTGGCTATGTGAATGTTGTCATGGCCTTAGATAATATCTTTTTGTGACATCCCTTTATAATTATATTTGCAATATTAGTACATATTCACTTTAGAGGGGATACAATGAAACACTGCAGATTATGTCTCAAGAGCGAACAGGCTTGCTTTCTGTCATGGCATTATGGCTTAGGACCTCCTTTTTTTCATCATTCTATATTGATAAGGCCGGATTCCATTGTCTGGGTATCATGTTAAATAATAAAAATCCTCCATTATAGGCCATTGCAGTATGACTGTGCACTCACCTGTGCATGAACTATACATTGAACTATCAACCAACTCTAAAAAATTCAGGTCCTGAACTGTCCCATGAAATTCCTGAGGGCAGTTGCTTTAGGTACTATCAATTATTCTGAACACAATGAATAATAAAATGCAAGCCTTATTTATTCTTCATATAGTAAAGGATTTACAGAGCCTGTGGGACTTCCCAACTATTGACAGGCCTTCATTCCTCATCTGCATGAATGACTATGCCTACTATATCACTGGATTAATAACAGATCCACATGGGATTGGGACATTCCCTAGCAGCAAGCCTTTGACTTAGACCATGGTTTTCATAATTTATGTATGAGTGCTGAGCACCTACCAAGTACATCAGTGTAGTTAGATATCATTGATAGAAAAGACAGCATGGGGATGGTGGTGGTGGTGGTGGTGGTGGTGGTGGTGGCGGCGGCGGCGGCGGCAGCGGCAGCCGCTGCGGCACACGCCTTTAATTCCAGCACTTGAGAGGCAGAGACAAGCATATCTCTGTGAGTTCGAGGCCAGCCTGGGCTACAGAGCGAGTTCCAGTACAGACTCCAAAGCTACACAGAGAAACCCTGTCTCAAAAAACAAAACAAAACAAAACAAAAAAAAGAAAAGAAAAGAAAAGAAAAGACAGCATGGTGTAAGTTCTCTGATAAGAATAGAAAAGACAAAAAGTACATTTGGGTTTTGGGTCAGATCATTGGAAGGGAGCTGAAATTTGATTTCCCCTTTAAGGAAGGACATGACTTCAGATCCAGATAGTGCCAGGATGAGTACACTACTGCTCCTGGGGCACAACTTCCTACTTACAAAGGGGGTGACTTTCCAGTGTATATATAGCATATTTCACTGCTCTAGTTCAGGCCTCTTGTTTAATAATTTATTCAACTAACCTGTGTCCTTTGATTGGGGAAGTGAGGCCATTAATATTTAAAATTACTATTGAAAACTTTGTGTTGATTGCTGTTAATTTGTTGTTTGCTTTTTGTGTTCTTAGTCCTAGTTTGCATTTTATCATTATAGTTTCATTTATTTTGTTTCTGTAGTCTTTAGGGTATGTTTATTCCATTTTTCAATCTAAAGCACTGTTTCTAGTAGTCTCTATAGGGTTGGTTTGGTGGACACAAATTCTTTAAGCCTGTCAATATTATGGAATTCTTTCTCTTTTTCTACTATGGTGCCTAGTTTGGATGGGTACAGTAGTCTGGGTTGGCATCTGTGATCTTTATTACTTGGAGGACATTGCTCCAAGTTCTTTCAGCTTTTAAAGTTTCCATTAAGAAATCAACTGTTATTCTGATAGGTTTGCCTTTATATGTGATTTGTGGCTTTTCTCCGACACTTGGCAATACCCTTGCTTTACTCTATATATTTAGTGTTTTAATTATGATATGCTGTGGGAGGTTTCTTTTCTGGTCTTGTCTGTTTGGTATTCTGTAATACTCATGTTGACAAAATAATTTCATGTCACATATTAACTCCAAAGTTATTTTTAGGGAGGGGATTAGTCTTGATTGTTGATTATCAGAAAACCCACTCTTTGTTCTTAACCTTCCAATATCTTATGAACAATATAATATTGAAATATTTTAGCATTCTGGTTATGGAAAACTGAAATTTTGTCAGTGTGTACAATATTGTTTTGAATGATTACAGACCTTCTTTCTATGTACTTGATTTCCACTCCATCCCATAAATTCAAGCTGTTTCACACCAGCTTCTCATTTCACCATTTACAATCTACTCTCCCTTTTCTGAGCAACATGCCCTCTCTGTCCGCTCCTCTAAATCACTAGACTCAATTTCCTTATGTGTTCTCTCTAAAAGTACAATGTATGAAATTCCCAAAGAATTAATATAATAAAATGTTATTTTAAAGAAATAATCTCTCTCTCTCTCTCTCTCTCTCTCTCTCTCTCTCTCTCTGTCTCTCCCTCTCTACCCCCCCTCGTGTGTGTGTGTGTGTGTGTGTGTGTGTGTGTGTGTGTGTGTGTGTTTGTTTCTCTCTCTCGGTTCCAAATCCAAATACTGCTAGACCTCTTAATAACATTCTAAATCACTGGGGGTTTGATAAGCCTCTATCCATTAGTTCAGCCTACACAGTAATTTTTTCTCTGGTCTCTGTGCTATTTAAAGTCTGTGGCATTCATGTTGGCATCAAATCACTTTCAGGCATTATTACCTAGTGACTTTATGTCAATCTGGTTTCATCAGCTAGGTTTTAAGAGATACATACAAGAACAGAAATATTTTCTCTTCTTCATAAATTGTGCATCTAGAATTTTTGCATCATAGTCAAGGATGTACTCAGAGGGTATTTTGAAATGGGGAATATATAAGGCACCCTTCCATGTGTAATGTATGACTACCCTAATAGGCAGACCTCAATGTGTTTGTATGTTGAAACCATTTGACAAAATATTAGCAGATTTTTCTTCCCCTTTGTTGAGTTTTATATTACTCAATGAATTATTTTTACAGAACAGTAAATAAATTGCTTAGAATTGCAATATATAGAAAGAGGTACAGTTGTGGCTGTATTTAGATTATAAACTCATATATGGACTAATCATTGTGTCCATGAATAGTACATGTTCTGGCTACTCTGGGATACATGATGGTCTTGCAAGCCTACATAATTCATACACTCAACCAAGTCACATGGGACATTATAAAGGAAGTTAAAATGCAGAGAAAATACAGTTTAATGAACTAGATATATCAGTGGAAGATCCAGAATAAGTAGGGAAGCAAGATATGAATATCTGTTTCTTAGGGTTGAAAAATAAATCACTAAAAGAAGACATCCTAGGTGAGGTTGCTGTTTCCCAGCTTAATTCTGAATCTGTAATTCTTCATCACTAAAATCCTCTTAAAATGTACAGCTAACAAGCATAGGTTTATAGTGCTACGTGAGGAGACTGAGAATCAGTTAAGACATTGGGACAAATGAAAGAAAACTATGTTTCTCCCATTCCAAATCCTTAGACATTTACATTGCTTTGTTCTCCCTATCAAGAACACTCCCTCTTTAAAACTGCACAATAAAACAAAAATTAAGATAGTTAAAAAGGAAATTAATGAGTCCAAAGCCCTAGAAAAGACATTATTTATCCTACTCAGGTAAAAAAATACCTGACTGTAGTTTATGCTGAGATTTCTATGTACTAAAAGCTGACTGCTTTTTCTGAGGTCATTTTGTGTACTTTGATAATTTGCTTTAACATGGACAAATAGAATTAAACATCAATATTTTTAAAGGTTCACAGTCTTATCAGTGACTCATGTACTAACATAATGCTTCATACTTTTAATGCAGTCTCCCTTTCCTTGATATTAAAAACAGTTTTTTTCAGTTATCAATATGAAAAGCAAAGGTGCTATAATTATGTAATTAATTTAGCTCAGCAAGCCCTGCTTTTACATACTAAAAAGAGTGTTATTGTCAGGAATACAAAGACAAAAGCCTTTAATTATGATTACAAGAAAACTCAAAAGTTACAATTAATTTAAACACCAATCATTCCCCTTGCTGTTCTTATCTATTGATCTCACCACCCTCTCACATTAATGTTCGGTTCCTGAATGATAGCTAGCTTAAGGATTAGTAGGAATTATCCATACTATTAAATAAAGCTTTTCTCTAATTCAATTGGAGGAATTTAAATTGTGGCAATTTGGTATTTAATTGGATTGGCATGAGTAACAGTGTGTTTTAAATTTCGGCTCATGGACTTAAGCATTATTACTAAGAAATTAGTGATTACTAGACAACACATGACTAAGGCCTCGACTCAGAGTCTATAAGAATTGTTCTGCTGAGTATTTTGCTAAACTCCAAAGTTGCTTGCAGAAATTTTAGTAGCAATATTTAGTATTTTTTTTACAATATTCTAAGGATTATCTTTGAAGATGACACTATAGAGTCAAGAATTCAAAGAAACACTGACATTCAGAGTATTTGAGGAAAAATGTCAAGTAGTCAAAAAGGAATGTATAGCATATTGTTAGAATATCATAGTTGTTATCCTTACAATCCTGGTTAGAGAAAATAGAAATATGTTTCTCTGGGAGCCAGCTAATAACACCTACAAGGACCAGAAGGGCTAGATATTCTGAAAAGTTCAATAGTGGCACTTCTATACTGGGTGTAATCAAGAATGACCTAATCAGACTTAAGGTCCACTTAAGAGGAGGGACTTCATGCCTGGTACTAAAACCTTCACCCACTCCCCATGGCTGGTGAAGTCATGAAGAGAACTTACTGAGAATAGACCCTAGAAGAGAACCTACTGAGCCTAGTTTTCAAAGCTAGAATAATTTCTAACTACATCATAAATAATTATCCTTCTAGCCACAAATAATGTAACTGTCACCCCTTATTAAAGAAGATTCTTTTGGCGGTATAATCCACAGCTGGTCAAAATACAGAGAACAACTGACTAGGGGATGCTCAGCCCCAATTGACACATCTCTATTACCCCTACAACTAAGGTTCAGGGAACACTGAAGAAAAGAGAGCAGAAAGACTCTAAGAGCCCAAGGGCCAGGATGTGAAGTCCAATATGTAATAGTGTCTAGTTTCTTCCATATATGACGGAGAAGCTGCACCCATGAAATCTCAACAATATGGTATTCTAGACAAGACACTCTAAATCTGATAGAAGGGAAGGTAGGGAGTGATCTTGAACTGTTGACTCAGGAAAGGATGTTCTACATAGGACAGTAATAGCACAGGCACTATGGCGACCAACAGTGACTAAATAGGACTTCACAAAGCTAAAAAAGCTTCTGTACAGCATGGGACACAATCATTCCAGCAAAGTTTCACCCTATAGAATGGGAAAAACTTACCACTTTTGTGTCTAATAGCAGGTTAATCTCAAAAATATACAAAGAACTACAAAATTGAATGTCAAGAAAACAAATAACTAAACTTAAAAATGAAGCGTAGAACTAAACAGAGTTCTCAAAAGGTGAAACACAAATGGCTGAGAAACACTTTAAAATGTTCAAAATCCTTAGCTATCAAAGAAATTAGAATTAAAACTACTTTAAGATTTAGCCGGGCAGTGGTGGCGCACGCCTTTAATCCCAGCACTTGGGAGGCAGAGGCAGGCGGATCTCTGTGAGTTCGAGGCCAGCCTGGTCTCCCAAGTGAGTTCCAGGAAAGGCGCAAAGCTACACAGAGAAACCCTGTCTCGAAAAACCAAAAAAAAAAAAAAAAAGATTTAATCTTAACCCCAGTAAATAAGTGGGCCAACAACAGATTCAAAGTTTTTCATATATGTGTGTATGTATGTAATATTGGAAATCTATCTTTCTTTCTATCTATCTATCTATCTATCTATCTATCTATCTATCTATCTATCTATTAAGTAGTTTGCAACCAAATTGTATTTTTAAAACTTAAAACTTATTACAATGACATATTGCCCAACTAAAAGATTAGGGAATATTTGAAGATATTTCTTGCAGAGGAATAAGAGAAATGTTCCCCAATACTCCTTAAGGAAGTATATATTAAAATCACAGTGATATTTTACTTCTGCACAGTTACTACAATTTGCCACATTTAAGAAATTGATACACCAAGAGTTTGAAGCACTTCAAAGTCCATTAAATTTTTATCACTAGTATTAACTAATCTTCAGAATACTTTGACAGTATCTTATAAAGCTACTACAAATTACACAATTGCCGTGTTTCTCTTCACAAGAGGGATGAGAACACATGCTGACAAAATCACATACATTGATATTCATAAATATTTTACTCATAATATCCAAACGTTAATAAATTATGGCTCATAAATAATATTCAACCATAAAATACAAGGAAAAAGATTACCTGTTAAGTTAAAATGACCTTTAATCCCAGCACTTGGAAGGCAGACACAGGTGGATCTTTCTGAATTCAAGGCCATCCTGTTATACATAGTGAGTTCCTGGCCAGGCAAGATTACACATGAACTATAAACCAATGGCTGAGGGGCCCCCAACTGGATCAGGCCCTCTGAATAGGTGAGACAGTTGCTTGGCTTGATCTGTTTGGGAGGCATCCAGGCAGTGGGACGTGGTCCTGTGCTCATTGCATGAGTTGGCTGTTTGAAACCTGGGGCTTATGCAGGGATACTTTGCTCAGCCTGGGAGGAGGGGACTGGACCTGCCTGGACTGAGTCTACCAGGTTGATCTCAATCCTCGGGGGAATCTTTGCCCTGGAGGAGATGGGAATGGGGGGTGGTGGGGGGGGGGGGGGGGGGGGGAAGGGGGGGGGAGAACAAGGGAATCCGCGGTTGATATGTAGAATTAAATTATATTGTAAAATAAAATTTAAAAAAATAAAAACTGAAAAAAAATGAAATGAAAAAGACTTTTATCTGTATTACTATTGTTACATGACATTTTAAAATATGATAAATTAGCCAGGTGGTGGTGGCGCATGCCTTTAATCCCAGCACTCAGGAGGCAGAGCCAGGCGGATCTCTGTGAGTTCGAGGCCAGTCTGGGCTACAAAGCGAGTTCCAGGAAAGGCGCGAATCTACACAGAGAAACCCTGTCTCGAAAAACCAAAAAAAAAAAAAAAGATAAATTAAGATATAAGAAAAGTAGGGTGGGTTGGAACTGGTTAAGCACAAAGAAGTTGAAGGACAAAAATTGGCTTATACCATGATTACAGTTGTATATGTTTTTCAGAATCATATAATAATATGATCAAATAATAATCATGTAATTATGCAGTAAAAAAATTGGTGCATTTCATTATATATGACTTATACTTCAATTTGTTTATTTTTAAAAGCCCTTCTCTTAATTAAATTCACATACTTAAAGACAAACACAAGAGAGTAACAACAGAATATAATTCAACTCAGTACAATGAACTTCAAGCATGATTTTATTTTCAGTGTATTACCAAGTTAACAACAATAACTCAATAAAATAATTTATGAAAATACATGTTGATTCCAAAATAAAGCATTGTTTTTATTTTCATAGTTTTTGTTTTTTGAGCGTTTAATACAACATATTCTGATCATATACCTGTACTCCAAGATCATCCCCCAAATCCCTACCTATCCAACTTCACATTCTTTCTGTCATCCCCACCCCCCTAAAACCTGTGGAGGCCAGTTTGTGTTGTCTGACTACTCCTGGGTATGAGGGCTGCTACGCACTGTGATTGATACATCTGGTGCCATATCATTGAAGAAAACTGACGTCCCCTCTCCCAGAAGCAATCAAATGCTGATAATGCCTCAGCTAGTGGTAAGATTTCCTGAATACTGACCCTTCTCCAAGCTGGGATCCTGTCTGGCTTCTACTTGTGCAGGTCTTGTGCATGCTGTCTGTCACAGTTGCTGTGAGTTCATGTGTGCTCCTGCCTATTATGTCTGGAAAACATTGTTTTCTTGAAGTCATCCACCACCTCTGGCTCTTACAATCTTATCAGCCCCCTCCCAAGTAGATCCCCGAGCCTGTGAATAGCAAGAGACCAGCACCACCGAAGTGAAACTTCTGATTTCCTTAGACATTGAATGCTTGTTAGCTGGGGCTGAAATATCACTTATGATTAGAAAGAGGCCAACATCATTGAGGTTAAATCTTCTAGAGAGTATTTCCTCAGGGTCAACACACAGTATCTGTGGCTCAGAGGGGGCCAAGTCTTCACAACTTGCTGTCAGTAGAACTTGGTAATATGTACGAGTCTTCCACATGGTATTAGTATTGTGGTATGAAAACTGCAGTGTTAAATGGGTCATGGAGAGAAGCTGAGGCTTGGCACCATGAGAGGCCAGATAAGAGCACTGATGAAGGTGAGGCCTCAGTTACAGTGACCTTCAGGATTGAAGTGTTTGTGCAGAGAAGCTGAGACTTCGCAACATATGGCAGGGTCAGAGTCCCAAAAGAGAGGCAATAAGAGGCTATTTGTGAAGGTGCTGCCCAGTTGGAGTGGAGACCCCAGCATAGTGGAGATTCTAGGACTGTGGGATCATCACCAAGTACAGTTGCAAGTATGGAGTGGAGCCACCTGAGCTGAGGAGAGAAGATGAATGTAATGCAGATGCCAGAGTCTTAGCAGTGAATCTGTCCAACCCCTTTGGAACCATGAGTGACTTCCAGAGGTTATTTACACTGATAGAGTTAGGTTTTGCTTTAATTTGATTGTGACTGTACCCTGAATATTCTCTCTTGGAATAACAAAGTATTTAACTTATTTTTATTTTATAGGAACCCACAACTGAGAAACTTTGAACTTTTAAAATACTTGATTTTTTTTTTTTTTACAAACTGTGGGATTATATTGTGACATTAACATGAGCTCTTGGGGATAAACCAGTAAGGAGATGGTATTTTTAACAGTTAAATGTGTGTCAAGTTGACAAGGGGTCAGTAGTGTTGGGGTTTTTGTTTTGTTTTGTTGTTTTTTTTGTTTTTGTTTTTGTTTTTTGAGACAGGGTTTCTCTGTGTAGCTTTGCGCCTTTCCTGGAACTTACTCTGTAGACCAGGCTGGACTCGAACTCATAGAGATCTGCCTGGCTCTGCCTCCCATGTGCTGGGATTAAAGGCGTGCACCACCAGCGCCTGGCGTGTTGGTTACTTTTTGTCAACTTGATTATTAGCTATAGTCATTTTGAAAGAGGAAATTTTAATTGACAAGATACCTCCATCAGATTGTCTGTAGGCAATTTTATGGCCAGTTCCTTAAGGAATAATTGACATGGGAAGGCCCAGCCCACTGGGGACTGTGCTACTCCTGTGAAGGTTATGCTAGGTGGCATAAAAAAGCAGGCAGAGCAAGCTATGGGGAGCACACAAGTAAGTAGTGTTTCTTTATGGCTTCTGATTCAGTTCTTGCCTCTAGATTTCTTCTTGAGTTCCTGCCCTGATTTCCCATCATGATAGACTGTGATTAGGATGTACAAGCCAAATAAACCCTTTCCTCCCCAACTTGGTTTTAGTTATGAATTTTATCACAGCAATGGAAACCAAGCTAAGATATTGGGATCCAGGATTCGAACTTCATCTGGCCCTGGTCTCCGTGAAGGGTGAGGTAGCTAATAGAAAAAGTTTCGGGGGGAGAGTGATGACTGCCGGGTTTTTCTTACTAAGGACCTGGGTCCATCTACATGTGAGCTCAGGGCCCAGCAATAGTAGATGGAGAGGCTGAGAGTCCAGCAGGCTGGTGGACTGGCTCTGGGATTTCCTACTTGGAGTTCAGCTTTGGACTCTGGATTCAGAGACCTTATGATTAACCTTACATCAACACAGTGGCTGATAGGTGGATAGATGGAGGGTAAGACTGTAAGCATTACAGCTCAGATGGAAAGGTATCCTGGCAGCTGGAAGCCAAGGAGTACCACAAAGTCACACCACACAACAAACATCACACAAGAGACTTATTGGGAGGGAAAAAAAAAAAAA